>SKCR01018974.1:0-58059 GCA_019454045.1 Zanthoxylum bungeanum
CAAAACATGCAAGCATGTTTGGTGGAAGTTTGACAATTTTCATTTTTTATTTTTTTATTTTTTTTTATTTTGAAAATGACTTTAATAATTACATATAAAATATTTTCGGATGTTTTATCAATTTCGGTCACGCAAACTTCAGAATTCAAAATTATTATGAGCATCAAAGTTGTAGATCTTTGAGTCTTCTTTAATCTGGAAATTGAATCACCTCAATCCGATATCGAAGTAGAAAGTTATGGCCAAAATAAGAACATTACGCAAAGTTAAAATTTCTGAAATTGTACTTCGTTAGAACGCCATTACAAGTTTCCAATCTCCAAAATCAAAATGTCAAGTCCAGTTTTTACCCTTATTTGTTCTATATTTCGTCCTGATTGATTCCATTGAGTCCCGATTTTATTTTATCTGTAAAATAAACAAAAACACATCAAAAAGTTCATAAAACTCGAGAAACTATACAAAATATTAGGTCAAATGGGCGGTAAATAGTGATATATTTTCCGCTCATCAATTGGATATGGTTCGCTCTATGTTGAGTTATACAGATCTACATTATTACCTGTGAGGCTATGCGCTTCTTACTGCAGTTCATCTTTTGAATAGAGTTCCTTCCAAAGTTGTCCCTATGACTCCATATCAGATATGGACTGGTAGGAAACCATACCTTAATTATATTAGGATTTGGGGCTGTCCTGCATACGTTAGAGTGGCGCAGCAGGATAAGCTTTTACCTCGATGGAAAAATTTTAAGTTTGTTGGATATCCGTCTAATACGAAAGGATATTTTTTCTATAATTATGAGCGTCGAAACTTGTTCGTAGCTCGATTCGTAAAATTTCTAGAAATAGAATTTTTGGTTGAAGGAGGAGATCATAGACAAGTTGAACTTGATAAAGACTCGTTTTTTAAAACACCCCGCCTTGGCGCGTCAAGGCGGCACGTATAGGTTCGGCGGCCTATAGCCACCGTGGCTACCCCCAAATCATTGGGGCCAGGCGCTCGTCGTAAATTCATCGGTCAACCATCATTGACCGATGCATAATTTGAAATTAATTACTTTTTCCGGTTGAATTTCACACCCCAATTCTAACCCTAACCTTATTTTACAAAATTAACTCTCTAACTCATCAATTTGCAAAAAAATCTCAATTTAGAGCAAAAATCCTAATTTCAAAAATCTAATCTTTTTTCTATTTTTGTTAGTTTGTCATCAAATTAACCATTTATAAATATTAGTCATTACTCAAATAAAATTTATCAATGATTAATTTCTCCAAATCATATGAAATATTAAACTTAATTATAGAAATTCTCAATTTCTGATTAATCATCTAGGCCCCGTCTAGGCCCCAACTAGGCGCTCTAGGCACTAGGCACTGGGTCACCGTCTGACTATCTCCTAGCCCATTTTAGAAAACTAGTTCAACCTATAACCGATGAACCACTTTTGGAACATGAGGTTCAAAAAGGTGAAGGATCTTTGACACACACACTTCGTAGGTGGAGTAGGGCCATAATACCTCATGAGCGCTTGTCTTTGATACAGGACATGGGTCTTGATATGCTCTTTGTAGAAGAGACTGACTCGAAGACTTACAAAGAAGCGATGTTGGATATCGATTCCATGAAATGGCAGGAAGTCATGAAATCAGAGTTAGACTCTATGCATCAAAATCAGGTCTGGGACTTGGTTCTTCTTCCGAAAAGAATCATTCTTGTCGGTTGTAAATGGGTTTACAAAAGGAAGAGAGGGCCCAATGGAAGTGTTGAAACTTTCAAGGCCCGGCTGGTTGCAAAAGGTTACACACAGCGACCTAGTGTCGACTATGATGAAACCTTTTCACCAGTTGCTAAGTTGAAGTCTATTAGGATTTTATTGACTATATCTGCCTACCATTACTATGAAATTTGGGTGATGGATGTCAAAATGACATTCTTAAATGGATTTCTTGATGAAAAATCTATATGGAACAGCCGGAGGGTATTGTATCCAGCAAAGACTTGGGTATGGTTTATAAGCTTTAAAAATCCATTTATAGGCTTAAACAAGCCTCACGGAGTTGGAATCTTCGATTCAATGAAGTTATTAGAATGTATGGTTTTCTCAAAAATACAGAAGAATCATGTGTGTATAAAAAGATCAATGGGAGTATGGTGGTGTTTTTGGTACTCTATATAGATGACGTCTTGATCACTAGAATGACATAGGGATGATGTAAGGCGTCAAAGCTTATCTCTGTAAAAAGTTCTCTATGAAAGACCTGGGTGAAGATTCTTATGTCTTAGACATAAAACTCTATAGAGATAGAGAGAATAAGCTTATTGGATTGTCTCAATCTACGTACATAAATAAGATCTTAGAAAGGTATAATTTCAGCAACTGTAAGATAGTTAATATACCTTTCCTATATGGTATACATCTTTCGAAGAAGATGTGTCCACAAACTGAAGATGAGAAGATTAGAATGTCTAATCTACCTTATGCTTCATGTTTGGGTAGTATCGTGTATGCCATGTTGTGTACGCGACCTGATATTAGTCACTTTCGCGTAACGACCGTTGGATGGCCGTTAAACATATCTTGAAGTATCTTAAGGGTACTAAGGATAAGTTTTGATTTATGGAAAATGAGAACTGCAAGTTAATGGGTATATGGATTCGGATTTCCAATCGGATCCGGATGATAGAAAGTCTACGTCGGAATTCGTATTTACTCTTAACGGTGCTGTAGTTAGTTGATAAAGTTCCAAACCGGGATCGAAAGCTGATTTCACCACTGAAACGGAATATATTGTGGCTTATGAAGCTGCAAAAGAATATGTCTAGATTAGAAATTGTGCCACAGAATTGGGAGTTGTCCCAAGCATTGAGAATCTGATTCTTTTTCACTGTGATAATACTGGAGCTGTTGCGCAAGTAAAAGAACCCAGGACACATCAAAAGTCGAAGCATGTGGAATGAAAGTACCATATAATTTGAGACATTGTGTCGCATGGAGATATTGTCGTATGCAAGATACTGAGTGAGGACAACATAGTAGATCCCCTTACCAAGGCCATTCCTCCTAAGTTATTTGATAAGCATGCAGAGGCGATGGGTATGAGATATAATCGGTTCGGGCACTAGAGTAAGTGGGAGAAATTATTGGAGTTGGTACTCAGCGTGCCGATTTCTCATCTATTTTCCTATAAATTCATGTATGAATAATATTTTGTTATGAATAAAATATAAAGTTTCATCGATATATCATCTTATAAATGGTAAGAACGTACCAGACCTAGGAATGATGAAGTTATAATGTAATTGCAAAACCGTCACAATTGACATTGAGAAATATTATAACAGTACCATTCTTGAACTGTTCCTGGTCAAGGTTTACATTCTTAATCCGTAGGTAAACCCGAGAGACCGGTACGTGTTGTATATCAGAATATTAGATTCTGATGGTTTATCTCATTAAGCCACGAGTCTAGAGAGACTCGTATAGACATGTAGGTTTTCATAGCGGATGAACACTGAGCGACTCACAAAAAATTCCTAATATATGGTATGCTTGCGTCAATGGGAATCTTCTCGAGTTGAGTAAGATAGTGGTCCTTTGACTTGAGATACCATGGTGGATATATGAGTTATCCTCCACACTTTGATAGCAGTCACGTCTTAGACCTTTTTAGGTTATACCTCCACCTGTTCGTTGGGTGTGGACTGATGCTAATGATATCCGGTGATGTATCCAGAAAGGATTTGTCAGTCATGCATAAAATATTTAGGTGTCCACTTCATGGGATTGCGAATTATCAAATCCATGGCCATGGTAAATGTGTTCTGAGTGTTATTGAGAAATTACGAATCTATACGTCGACGGGATTATATCTTATGAGATTTGACGATAATATCTATGGCTCTGGTATTTATCCAGATACCTATGACGGAATGATTATATGCATTCGAAGATCTCAACTTGTATGGTTCAACGATAATATCAGTGGGCATAATAATTTATGAGTGGATGAATTATGGACACGGGATTGGATTTCGTGACGGATATACCTGAACTTAGAGAGTCTTACATAATCAAAAATACTCGTGGAGCATTAGGACGACATATAACGAATAATATTGATTATTCATAAATTATTTAACGGTTAAACGAAAATTACACATGCAGGGACATTCGGTAAGTTGCATGTGCAATGGTCAAAATAACATGTTCTTAATAAAGGGTATTTGATACCCTTCTGTACCATAGTAGTGACCAGTCTTTGTGCAATGAGTTTGGTGGAGGAGTAATAATTTTTTAGTATTACTGTTATATGGGTGATGTGAACATAATATTCAATAAATTTATATCATATAGAATTATATTAAATATAAATATTATTTATTTAGTTATATTTTAATATTTTAATACTTATGTCAAGATAATATTGTTTATTATATGAGTGATAACTAAAAATTTTATTGGTGAAACTGAAGCTCTAGTTTACGTGTCTCTAATAAAAAATGTATAAACATCTGAATGTGAGTAAGAATATTGAGGGAAAGGATATACTTGATATTGAGCATTTGAATGGCTCACGAATGCAATAAGCACGCTAGTTCTGGACAACGTATTTGTTCACGAACTCTAGTATCCTAACACATGTCCAAATAACTATGAAAACTTTCAGAACAATTATAAATGAATTAGATAAATTTTGTTATAGATTCTACAAAGAATTAAAACCTTGTTGATAGTGATTTTTGTGACCAAGTACTTTGAACAGATCGACAAGAGAAGAAAGGGAATTTCTCCTTTTGGGAGGATGAATAGTCTGAGGATATTGACAATTCCTGGACCAGACATAGTATTCAGACCTGGTCTCCAGGATTTCACCAACCCGATGAGATATCATAGTGCAAATATCAGAGACCGACGACATTAGAATCGACCCCGACCACTATAGCCTGGTAGCTCGGGTCAGTCCTATCTTTTCTCTTGATATTACTCACAAAGAGTTGTAAGAAGGGCAATAGATCCCATGAATATGAATAAGACTTTCTCTTTTAAATTAAAAACTTGTCCACTTTACTTGTTTGTTAATTGAATGGGAAAGCCATGTTCAATATTCTTGGGATATGCTCATGGCGAATGTGTGTTCGGTAACTGGAGAGGACATCAAGCCCGCGGCATAAAAATCCCAGGTGTCATTATCAAACCCTCGGGTGGAAATGTTCCGACCCATTTACTTTCACATTTGAGGATCCAGAACGCATCAAGGGATGTAGTACATGTGAGAAAAGCTCAAACCCCTCATGGCACGCCAATCACGGGTTTCATTATCAAATCCCCGAGGCTGGAGCGTTACTACCCCATGACTCATATTTTTTAGGAATAGCTCGGGTAGCGAGTTGTCTGGCTGGTCCCGTTGAGAACCACTAGGCACACGGTATGGGCCGGCCGAATGGCCTCCCTGACCTTTGTGACCTCGGGTAAGCTGGACCTAGTGAGGTTTTTGCCCCTGCGAGTTGGCTGGCAAGTCTCGTTGAGAACCATTAGATGCACAGCGCGGGGAAGGCCCAGTGCCTCCGTGACTCTTGCAGCCTTAATGGATGGCGACCATAAAGAAGTTTCTTCCCCCATGAGTTATCTGCATTTCCACCTCGGTTCAAGAGAAGCATAGCGCGGGGAGGACCAGAGGGTCTTTGTGGGGTTCGCAGACTCCTGGCCTGCCTAGCATGGACCCCAGTTCATCACATTGGTCGCTCACCGATCCGTAGCCCGGTTAACTAGGACACTGAATTGTAAGGTTCAGAATTATTATTTTGGGCGGCACCAGGCAGGACGCTGCCTCAGAGCACCCAAGTTATTGTCCTTTCGAGTATGAGTGGAGTATATGCTAAGTCACCTCCGCTGTACTAACGTTATCCTGTCACTTTTTATTTTTGAGGATGCCCGGAAAAGGGACGCCTCTGCCTGGACCTACGGAGCACTGGAGGTAAAAAATATTCCCTCGCAGATGTCCCAATTGGTCCACTGGCTCGGGGCTGCATTCGTTCCGCCGAGGCCATTTGTTCCACTAGCTCGGGGTTGTATTTGTTCCGCCGAGGCCTTTTGTTCCAGTGGCTCGGGGTTGCATTCTTTCCGCCAAGGCCATTTGTTCCAATGGCTCGGGGCTGCATTCATTCCAATGAGGCCAAGTATTTTACCAGCTCAGGTTTGGGTAAGGTCCCACCGAGTCTGGATTATTTATCGGCATGGGGTCGGAGCATCTCCCCCATGGCCGGGTCTTAATTGGTCCTGAGAGGTAACATTCCCTCGGAGCCAAGTATTTTACCAGCTCGGGTTTGGGTAAGGTCCCTGTAGACAACAGAACCTGGGCGATGCTATTCTAGGCTCGCGGTCTAGTTGGGAAGTATGAAATAACATGGAGTCGCCACCCGGTGTGAACCGGGACAAAGATTTAAGGCCGCACTCACCCCTTACAAGGGAAGACCTCAAACCGTTGGGTTCGGAATGGTCCCTTACTTATGTCACTTGTAATGGTATAATTTGTGCAATGAATCAACCAAATCTACTCAATAATCATGCTCAAGGGTACTTAGATCTAACATGTTTTCATCCAAATAACTCCACGCAATGTAACACAACGAGCATATTGAACCATTAAATCAACATGTATAAATCATTATCTTAACACATCATAAACTAATAATATGCATAAGGAACAACCTAAATATGCTTTGACAAATAAATAACAAACTAAATTAAACCATGCTTTAAATAATAAACGAATAACCTAAAGACTATAACACGCTCAAATACAAATTTGAATGAGACGAGATACGTGTATCTTAAGTGGTACGTGGCATTGTATCCCGAGTGCAGACCATACTACCGTCCATTTGGAATCGGCTATAGAATTTACGTCCGGGTTTCCATCCGATATACCACAAAAGGGAACACATATCCCGCTCATCCAACAATCACATCATGCCTCAAACGACTCTCATGCAATTATATATCAAAATAAATAAAACAAATATAAAGAAGATAAGTAAAAAAGGGGTGCCTTCAGGTCTAACCTCTTTTGTCGTCTAAGAAAGGGCGTTACACGTCCGATAGAAGGGCGAATGATCCGCTACTTTTCCGATTTACTAACTCAACGTCTTTCCTCGCTGTTTTGATGCTCGGGCTGCTATTTTCACTCTGTTTCGCTTCTGTTTTAAGGGTATTTTCTGGTCACTATTTTGGGTTAACTCAGGGACTGTTTTGGGGTATTTTGCGGTAGTTTTCAGTGGTGTTTTGGGGCAGTTTGCGGGGTTGGTTTAGTGCAGTTTTTGGGACTGTTTTCACGGCAAAATCTGGACTGTTTGGGGAAATTAGTTACGTGGAGCAAGTTGGGCGTAAAGGGCAAGCTGCGTGAGAACAGGTTTCGTGAAGCTTTATTTGTGTGTTTGAGGGCAGGTTTCGTGAAGCTTTGTGGCTGTGGCGTGAAGCTTGTGGGCTGACGAGGGGCTGGTGTTGACTTTAGGAGTGAGAAGGCTGGTCCAAGGTTGTGTCGTGTTTGGAGGAAGACTGCGTGGCAGTGTGTTTGTTCGTTAGTGGAGGCGTGGGTGCTGAAGGGTGAAGTGGCGAATGGGTGTGTGGTTTGTTGAGAACGTGGCTGTGATTGGCGTGGTTTGTTGAGATGCTTTGGCTTGTGGCGCTAAAGTCAGTTCAACGTGGCTTTGTTTGTGCTGGTGAATGGCGCTTTGAAGGTGCAAATTGATTGCGTTGTGTGCATAGCTGAAGGGCAAGGCAGGTCTTGGTGCGTTTTTGTGTTAGGCGTGGGCTGAGTTGTTGAGTTTGAAGCTAGGCGATGTGGGTGCTGTGTGGTGGGAGTTACGTTGAAGGATTTAGGGTTTATTCTTTTGTGTGTTTTTTTGTGTTTTTCTGCTGGGCAGCCAGGGTTTGGTAAAGGGGTGAATGGTTCTTTTTATAGGTCAAGGGAGGGGATTTACCTTGTTGGGGAAGGAATATGATTTGTGTATTAATTGAGGATATCTTTTAATTTAATATGTGATAAGGAAAATCTTTTAATTAAGGGAAGTGATTTGATTTATTCTTTTTAGTTAAGGATATGATTTATTTAAATTGGTAGGTGATTTAATTAAATTATGAATGTGATTTATGTATTTTAGGAAAGTGATTTAATTTAATTTAGGAAAGTGATTTAATTTGTGAAATGTGTTTTAATTTAATTTAATTTTGTTTTAATTATTTAATTTGTGAGATGTGTTTTAAATGTTTTAATTATTTTTTGGATGTGATTTAATGGGTTTGGTGTATTTTAAAACAGAGGTCCAATAAGCGAACCCGAAGCGAAACAAGCGAGTTAAATCTGACAAAATACTAATTTCCAACTTTACCCTTCCAACGTCCGTTTCCCGCGGCTTTCACAACTAACGAGGTAGTGTCTCCATACGAGACTCATCATCGGGCTGATATGCAAAAATGCAATGCCTACAGTCGCCCCCACTTTGATGGGACTTGTGCAGTGTGTGACAATGACAATCCTATCAAAGTACGTGCAATGCATTTTTACTTACCTGGCTCGCCAGCTGTCACCTGGTCTGCCTGCTGCTTTGAACTGAATTGATATGGTGGCGAGGTGCCTCGACCCCTGGGCTTTGTTCCCGAACCACCGAATGTGAACTGTGCTGATGATGCAGTGGGCCCTCGACCCTAGGACGCATCCCGGAACTGCAATTGGTGTGTGGACCCTCGACCCTGGGACACATCTCGACCCAATACTGCTGACAATAGGGACCTCGCCCTGAATATGATGATGTAGTGGGCACCTCGACCCTGGGTACGCATCTCGACCCGGAACTACAATCGACAACGGGGGCACATCGACCCTGGGCACGCATCTCGACCCAATACCGCTGACAATAGGGACCTCGCCCTGAATATGATGATGTAGTGGGCACCTCGACCCTGGGTACGCATCTCGACCCAGAATTACAACCGACAACGGGGGCACCTCGACCCTGGGCACGCATCTCGACCCAATACCGCTGACAATAGGTACCTCGCCCTAAATATGATGATGGTCCATTTCCGAACCGTGCTCCATTTCCGCAGTGCCATTTTCGGCATGTTAAACCCCATTTCCGAGGCATGGCTGATATGATGATGGTCCATTTCCGAACCGTTCTCCATTTCCGGAGTGCCATTTTCGGCATGCTAAACCCCATTTCCGAGGCATCGCTGATGTGATGATGGTCCATTTCCGAACCGTGCTTCATTTCCGGAGTGCCATTTTCGGCATGCTAAACCCCATTTCCAAGGCATCGCTGATGTGATGATGGTCCATTTCCGAACCGTGCTCCATTTCCGGAGTGTTACTGTGATATGGTGTGATGAGGTCCATTCCCGAACCGTCACCGTGTTGTGGTCCATTCCCGGAGTGTTACTGTGATGAGGTGTGATGAGGTCCATTCCCGAACCGTCACCGTGTTGTGGTCAATTCCCGATCCGATCTCCATTCCCGGAGTGCCATTCCCGGCGTGCTCATTCCGAGCTGTCCATTCCCGGACTGTCCATTCCCGGACTATATCTCCATTCCCAGCGTGCCATTCTTGGCGTGTCCATTCCCGGACTTATCCATTCCCGGACTATATCTCCATTCTCAGAGTGCCATTCCCGGCGTGCCGTTCTCGGCGTGTCCATTCCCGGACTAAACTGATCTGATGTAATGTGGGCCTCTCCCCCAGAATGCTATACCCGGCAATGCTGATCTGATGTAATGTGGGCCTCGCCCCCATAATGCCATACCCGGCAGAAGCTGATCTGATGTAATGTGGGCCTTGCCCCCAGAATGCCATACCCGGCAATGCTGATCTGATGTAATGTGGGACTCGCCCCCAGAATGCCATACCCGGCAGAAGATGATCTGATGTAATGTGGGCCTCGCCCCCAGAATGCCATACCCGGCAAGACTGATACTGATGTAATGTGGGCCTCGCCCCCAGAATTCCATACCCGTCAAGACTGATACTGATAAAGATGTGGGCCTCGCCCCCAGAGTGCCATACCTGGAAAGACTGATACTGATACTGATGTTGATGTGGGCCTCGCCCTAAACTGATGCTGATGTGGGCCTCGGCCCTGGGATTCATTCCAAATTCTGACGACATGGGCCTCGGCCCTGGGATTCATTCCAAATTCTGAAGACGTGCGCCTCGGCCCTGGGATTCATTCCAAATTCTGAAGACGTGGGCATCGGCCCTGGGATTCATTCCCTGGATTCATTCCAAATTCTGACGACGTGGGCGTCGGCCCTGGGATTCATTCCCTGGATTCATTCCAAAATCCGATGACGTGGGCCTCGGCCCTAGGGTTCATTCCCTGGATTCATTCCAAATTCTGAAGACGTGGGCCTCGGCCCTTGGATTCATTCCAAACTATGCTGATATGGGCCTCGGCCCTAGGATTCATTCCTGAAATTGATGCTGACAATGCGGGCTTCAACTCTAGGACTCATCCCTAAAACTGGTATTGATGCTGATGCGGGCCTCGCCCCGGGACTCATCCCTAAAAATGAAACGGATATGGGCCTCAACCCTGAGATTCATTCCCAAAACCACTACTCATATGTTGCTGATTCTGGTTGGCTTGTCTTTGCCGCTTTCTTTTTTTTCTTCTTTGAAACCTGTGAATACAAAACAAAACAAACACAAAAAAGAATGCAAAAATACGTTACATGTATGCATACATGCATGAATGAATTTCCTATTCCGTGAGGTTAGGTCTTCCACCAGTTCTCCAGGTGATTGCTCAGTCTTCTCTCTGGTCTCATGACTCAATATCTTGTTATGTCCTTGATTCACGGTGTGGTAGACTGGTCACCCCCAGTCTTGGTTTAGCTTTCTACTCTCCGCTGTTTGTATTTGGTCAAGATGAACCATATGGTGGGGCCTTCCATATCATCATGCTATATCACATTCTACGAAATAGTCCCAATAGTTATACATATCATTGTCCTCAAAGAATGCTCAGTAATGAAACTAGAGAACCTTCAAAACACTCAATGCAACTCAAATCCAAGTCTTTGAATAAATGATCTATGCCAGACTCAAAGTGTGTGTGTGCAAAGGTTCCTTTGCAAATTCATCCCCAGGTAAACTAACTCAATGATTTTGTTTCAAAGTTGTGGTCGATGGGTCAAACCAACCTAGATGTCTCAATTATGTGTACAGTTGCTTTTCTGTGCTCAATGTGGTATGGTTTTCTTTCTTTTTTTCTCTTTTTCTCTTTTTCATTTTGAACTTTTTTTTTCTCTTCTTTTTCTTCTTCTTTCTTTTTTCTTTTCAACACACCTACCCTTTAAGGTAGCATTTCTCCTCATGGTGGTCCTAATACTCGCCCATGGGTAGCTTCACGCTTATTGGTTATAGGTGGTTCAATTAATTTCTTGAGAGACTTTTCTTTCATTTTCAACCATACCACACATCATAACATAAGCAAATCAAGATAGACATCTAAGCTAACGGTCATTCACCGACCTACAATTTCTTCAACTAGTCACCTTGCCAGCTACTCAGGTTTTCACTGCTAAGAACCTATAGTGAAGTGCTTACGAGTCTAACATAGATCAATCACTCAAAGTATCAGATAAAAGCACAGCAAGGGTTTATCATTTCTAAGATTTCATCCTAAAGCAAATGATTTCATCATTGGACTTATGTCTAACTATTAAGGGCTACAACAAACAACAAATTTTTTTTTCTTTTTTCTTTCTTTTTTTATTTTCTTTTTTTTTTCTCTATTTTTTTTATTTTTTTTGAAGGCCCCCCCAATGGTCTTTCTATCCTTGCAGTAAAGTTTTATGTTCCTCGGTTTCCTTTTCCACGATATCCATGTTTGCTAAACTCTTAATTGACAAGTCTTCTTTCTCCTAACCCAGCGGATATCTATGATGGCTTTTAAGACACAGATGGTTAACATGATGCGTGTATGCATGAGATGCATGAGATGCATGTGGTTATCAAAAGCGTAAAGGGGCAACTTCTATAGGATATACAACTACGGTTCATATTCGGGTTTTTAGGGGTATAGACAAAAGCTCTCGTCGACGAAGGATTGCCAACAACTAGGTCTCCCCACTCAAGGGTTCGAGCGACCAAGTGAGTGCACCTTTTTTATACCTAAAGGTACGTGCCAACGAGTTATGGTGTGTGACTGACTGTCAAATAGATTTCCCGTTGTAGATTCCCCAGAGGGAGGGTGGAGCGAGGCTCTCTTAAGTACCCAAGCCCCTTAGGCTCTTATCGCTTGGTGTCATGAATAAACAACGAGTCCTCCAAATTAGTCCATCACAACGAGCTACGGATAATTATTATCTAGGTGCTTTCACAGCTTTTCCCCGAAGGGTAGTGAATGAAGGAAAACACCAAATCATCACCTAGCTTTAATAATGCCTTTGATTAAACCCCTTTCAACCCACGGTAAACACGGTTAACTAAAGCACAAATCATACACATCACAAGACATGATTTCGAGGCCAATTCTCTAATATCCCCAGTGGAGTCGCCAAACTGTAGACAACAGAACCTGGGCGACGCTGTTCTAGGCTCGCGACCTAGTTGGGAAGTACGAAATAACATGGAGTCGCCACCCGGTGTGAACCGGGACAAAGATTTAAGGCCGCACTCACCCCTTGCAAGGGAAGACCTCAAACCGTTGGGTTCGGAATGTTCCTTTACTTATGTCACTTGTAATGGTATAATTTGTGCAATGAATCAACCAAATCTACTCAATAATCATGCTCAAGGGTACTTAGATCTAACATGTTTTCATCCAAATAACTCCACGCAATGTAACACAACGAGCATATTGAACCATTAAATCAACATGTATAAATCATTATCTTAACACATCATAAACTAATAATATGCATAAGGAACAACCTAAATATGCTTTGACAAATAAATAACAAACTAAATTAAACCATGCTTTAAATAATAAACGAATAACTTAAAGACTATAACATGCTCAAATACAAATTTGGATGAGACGAGATACGTGTATCTTAAGTGGTACGTGGCATTGTATCCCAAGTGCAGACCATACAACCGTCCATTCGGAATCGGCTATAGAATTTACGTCCGGGTTTCCATCCGATATACCACAAAAGGGAACACATATCCCGCTCATCCAACAATCACATCATGCCTCAAACGACTCTCATGCAATTATAGATCAAAATAAATAAAACAAAAATAAAGAAGATAAGTAAAAAAGTGGTGCCCTCAGGTCTAACCTCTTTTGTCGTCTAAGAAAGGGCGTTACACGTCCGATAGAAGGGCGAATGATCCGCTACTTTTCCGATTTACTAACTCAACGTCTTTCCTCGCTGTTTTGATGCTCGGGCTACTGTTTTCACTCCGTTTCACTGTTGTTTCAAGGGTATTTTCTGGTCACTGTTTTGGGTTAACTCAGGGACTGTTTTGGGGTGTTTTGCGGTAGTTTTCAGTGGTGTTTTGGGGCAGTTTGTGGGGTAGGTTTAGTGCAGTTTTTGGGACTGTTTTCACGGAAAAATCTGGACTGTTTGCGGAAATTAGTTGCGTGGAGCAAGTTGGGCGTAAAGGGCAAGCTGCGTGAGAACAGGTTTCGTGAAGCTTTATTTGTGTGTTTGAGGGCAGGTTTCGTGAAGCTTTGTGGCTGTGGCGTGAAGCTTGTGGGCTGACGAGGGGCTGGTGTTGACTTTAGGCGTGAGAAGGCTGGTCCAAGGCTGTGTCGTGTTTGGAGGAAGACTGCGTGGCAGTGTGTTTTTTCGTTAGTGGAGGCGTGGGTGCTGAAGGGTGAAGTGGCGAATGGGTGTGTGGTTTGTTGAGATGCTTTGGCTTGTGGCGCTAAAGTCAGTTCAACGTGGCTTTGTTTGTGCTGGTGAATGGCGCTTTGAAGGTGCAGGTTGATGGCGTTGTGTGCGTAGCTGAAGGGCAAGGCAGGTCTTGGTGCGTTTTTGTGTTAGGCGTGGGCTGAGTTGTTGAGTTTGAAGCTAGGCGATGTGGGTGCTGTGTGGTGGGAGTTACGTTGAAGGCTTTAGGGTTTATTCTTTTGTGTGTTTTTTTGTGTTTTTCTGCGGGGCAGCCAGGGTTTGGTAAGGGGGTGAATGGTTCTTTTTATAGGTCAAGGGAGGGGATTTACCTTGTTGGGGAAGGAATATGATTTGTGTATTAATTGAGGATATCTTTTAATTCAGTATGTGATAAGGAAAATCTTTTAATTAAGGGAAGTGATTTGATTTATTCTTTTTAGTTAAGGATATGATTTATTTAAATTGGTAGGTGATTTAATTAAATTATGAATGTGCTTTATGTATTTTAGGAAAGTGATTTAATTTAATTTAGGAAAGTGATTTAATTTGTGAAATGTGATTTAATTTAATTTAATTTTGTTTTAATTATTTAATTTGTGATATGTGTTTTAAATGTTTTAATTATTTTTTGGATGTGATTTAATGGGTTAGGTGTATTTTAAAACAGAGGTCCAATAAGCGAACCCGAAGCGAAACAAGCGAGTTAAATCTGACAAAATACTAATTTCCAACTTTACCCTTCCAACGTCCGTTTCCCGCGGCTTTCACAACTAAAGAGGTAGTGTCTCCATACGAGACTCATCATCGGGCTGATATGCAAAAATGCAATGCCTACAGTCCCACCGAGTCTAGATTATTTGTCGGCATGAGGTCGGAGCATCTCCTCTCTAGCCGGGTTTTAGTTGGTCTGGGGAGGTAATATTCCCTCAGAGCCAAAAATTTTACCCGCTCAGGTTTTGGTAAGGTCCCACCGTGTCTAGATTACTTGTCGGTATGGGGTCGGAGCATCTCCCCCACGGCGGATCTTGATTGGTACGGGGAGGTAACATTCCGTCGGAGCCAAGTATTTTACCAACTTGGTTTTGGGTAAGGTCCCACGGAGTCTAGATTACTTGTCGATATGGGGTTAGAACATCTCCTCCATGGCCGGATCTTAATTGGTCCGGGGAGGTAACATTCCCTCGGAGCCAAGTATTTTACTAGTTCGAGTTTGGATAAGGTCCCACCGAGTCTGAATTATTTGTCGGCATAGGGTCGGAGTATCTCCCCATGGTCGGGTCTTAATTGGTCCGAGGAGATAACATTCCCTCGGAGCCAAGTATTTTACCAGCTCGGGTTTGGGTTAGATCCCACCGAGTCTGGATTATTTGTCGGTATGGGGTCAGAGCATCTCCCTTATGGCCGGGTCATAATTGGTCCGGGGAGGTAACATTCCCTCAGAGCCAAGAATTTTACCAGCTCGGGTTTTGGTAAGGTCCCATCGAGTCTAGATTACTTGTCGGCATTGGTCGAAGTATCTCCCTCATGGTCGGATCTTGATTGGTCCGAGGAGGTAATATTTTCTCAGACCTCTAGACTGGTTTATTTTCGGCATGGGGTGGAAATATTTCCTTCATTCCAGATCGGGCTCGGAATTTCCATTCATGATCAAATATTGGAGAACAAGTACAGACGAAAAATTAAACATTCATGAGAATTGTTCTAAGTATTGAAAGCATGAAATAAAACATTCATTGAGATATCCGAAATGTATTAAGTACAGAAGAAAAGTAAAATGTTTGTTACATAGGGCCCTATTGGGGTCACCCTCACTCCTCAGCCCGCGCAGGGGTAATTTGTTAAGCGTGATCAGGCTCGAAAGGTAAAACCTCTAGCTCAGGCTCAGCAAAGGGGATCTCAGTTTCAACTTGATCGGCAGGAAGAGCTTTGACTTCGGCCACAGGCGCTTCAGGCTCGGGAACAGTGACCTCAGGCTGAGCCTCATCATGAACTGGGGACATGGGCACGGTAGTTATAGGCACATGGTCATGAATGGATGAGGCATGAGTAAGGCAAGGGCCTCGTCCTCTGAGAGCTCCCACTTGCAGTATTTAATGCCAGTGTGGACGGGCCCCATGTCCACCCCGGGCAAGAACATCGGGATGATCTCCGCACAGTCTTCAATCCCGTCTAGCTTGGTTTTCTCCAAGTCCGCCTCCAGCTTGGCCTCTTTATTTTTCAAGTCATCCCAGGTCTTATCCTTCTCCTTAAGCTGGCCTTGTCCTACCTCAGCCACTTAGCCTCGTCCTCTGCATCATCCATCTTTTTCTTTGCAACGGCGGAGGCATTACGGAGGGAATCGTTCAGCTGTAGCCTCGGCCGCTGCCTTTTTTAGCCCTTGGACCTTGGAGATCAACTTTTGGCTCTTCTCCTCCTTTTTGGCCAGTTCGGCCTCCCGCTCTGTCATCTGAGATTGGAGCCTCTGCACTTGGCCCCCCTCGGACAGTAAGCTCATTAGCAGGTCTTTGTTCCGGGCCATCATGTAACTGAGAAAGAAAGGGTTAGAATTCACCAAGTAAAATCGAAGTACGAAAATGGAAAAGGGCGTTTACCCTAAGGTTTTAGGCGCAGGTTTTGGAGATCAGCTCCTCGGGGGAGAAGTCCAAATATTTTGGGATCTTCTTAGGGGGGATTACTTCGGCCATTAAGTTGAATGCGGGCAACAGATGGGCCGCCGCATCCTGGACCTTTCCATTGAGGTCGTCCAACCCCAACACCACCCCTCTCTTCCCGGTCCCAGATGGGACCTCTTCTGTTTTTTTTTCTTTCGAGTATCGGCCCTCTTAGTGGGGGCTCTTCTTCTTCCTCGGGTTTGACTACTTCTTCGCTGAGTAAATGGCGGCACTTGTTTGAAGGTCTGGATGGAGCAGGCAATTGCTGGACCATTGGGCTTAGAGCGGCCAATGTAAGAGTGAGCCGAGGAGGTGCCACTAGATGAGCGAGCAGTTTGGCTTTTCCCTAAGCCTCGGGAGGAACCGGAGTGGTCAACCATCACCGAGAACTACCAGTTTCCCCCTGGCCGGCCTTTTTGGCCAGGCTCTTGAGCTGCCCCTTGATGTCACTTGACTTTATCTTCCCTGCAGAATGTAAGACAGCAAGCATGGTCAGTCTCCGAGCACAACTACCTCAATCAAATTTAAGTGTGCTCCGGACGAGGCCCGATTCTACAAGGGCAAAATCATTGACATTATCTTTCCAGAAGCCGGAAAAACTTCCGGCTTTCTAAATCCTGGCCAGACCTCATGACTAACTTTTGGAGGATCCTTCCAGTAGGCTGAAAAGGTTTGGGAAGTTAGTATATTTTCATGAAATTTACAGAGAACTAAGGGATAAAGTACTCACCCCTTTGGTGAAGACGCCTGGGACGACTATTTCTTCGGAAGCTATTGACCGAGATTGACCCCAGTCGCCCGTGGCCAAGAACCAGTGATCTTTGAATTTTTTGTTAGTCTGGGGGAGCTCGGTGATGAGAGTGGGTACGTCGACGTAAGAGGAGAGGTAATACCAACCATGTTGTGTTTTTGGGTTATCCTTCAATTTATACAGTCTATACAGCTCCTCAAAGGTCGGCTCTCATATGACCGCTTGATGCCATATTATAGACATTATATTTTTACATGAGTTCGATGATGAGCCTCATATGGAGGTACTACTTGAAAAGTTGCGGATGTTGTGAAAAAATGAATGCTGGAAGGAATGAAAACCTCCAAAAATTAGTACCTCATCAGATTTGGACTCACTAGCCAGCCTCGAATTCGTTCAGTCAGTTTCTGCTTCAAACCTTAGCCCATGACCCACCATGCAAGCCCAATCCACACGGCCTAAAATCCATCCACACGCCCAAGGCCCCACACGCCCAAAATCCCATGAAATTCACATGCCAAAATTCCCTCATCAACACTTTCCAATTTAACAAGATGTGAAATCCCATCCTTTCTAATTAAAAAGATTTGAAATCATCCCCATCACCAAATTTATAAGATTCTTTCCCAAAAAAAATTTCCAAAATAAACATGATTTGTTTCCTTGTTTAGAGAACCTTCCAAATCATTATAAAAGAGAGACCAAATCATCAAAGTGGGGGAGGCTTGCTTGGACGGCAAAGAACATCACAAAAAACCCTAAGGCTCTCTCTCTTCTTCTTCTTTCACGGCAACACCGCCAAACCACAAAACCCTACCATCGAAACAAAGCAACCAAAAACCCTGCCAAAACCGAAAAACAAAGCAACCAAAAAACCCTACCATCACCGAAACAACAACCAAAACCACCGAACTAACAACCAAAAAAAATCGAGAAACAACCACCAAAAACTGAGACCAAAAAACCACCAAATAACCGAGAAACAACCACCAAAAACTGAAACCAAAAACCTTGCCAAAATCGAGAAAAACAATAAAAATAACCCAGCAGAAACAACCGAAAAATAACTAGGAAAAACAGTGACCAAAATCCATAAAACGGTGAGCCAAAAATAGTGACCAAAATCGAGAAAACAGTGAGCCAAGAAAATCCCCAAAACCGTGAAATTGTAACCAAACAACAGCCAAAAACAACCAAAATAGCAGCCCAAAAATAACCAAAACAGCAGCCAAAAAATCCTGAACCAAACAGCAAGCAGAAACCGTGAAACAGCGAACCAGAAATAGTCAAACAGTGAGCAGAAACAGTAAAAGAGCAAGCAAAAATAGCGAACCAGCGATCCTTCCGGCGACAGCCTAACGCACTTCCGAGAAAGCAACTTAAATGTAAGACCTGATGACACCTTTACCATATTTATTTTTATAGTTTTGGATGATGCATGCCTGGCTGGACGTGAAATACGTCCAGCCGGGTATGCGAAGTCCTACATCAAAGACGGCCAAATTTCTGGTCACATTCTTTTCTTTCTCCGGCATTTTGTTATTTTTTTTTTTTTATCTATTTAGTATTTATCTTTTTTATTTATTTATTCACTTTCATCGTTATTTTATTATTTCACAGTTATTTTGTTATTCATCTTTTTGTCTAATTATCATTATTTTATTATTGCGCCTTTATTTCATTTGTTCATGTTGGTGATTATCTGCATATGCATGGTTATATTTTTTTTACGCCCGCTTACATTGCATTAATAATTATGTGTGTTATTGTCCCTTGTGGTATATCGGATGAAAACCCATATATAAATTATGTAGCCGAATCCGAATGGATGGTAGTGCGGTTTGTACTTGGGATACAACTCCACGTGCCACTCGGGAATACTCATATATACGTGATTAACCCTTTTTTGTTATTTATTTATTGACGCTTTTCATGTTTCTTAATTGTTTATTATAATTTTTGTTATCGCATCTTGTATTCTTAATTTAATATGCTTTTATTATTTCTATTAATGTTTATGGGTGTGCAAATTTGTGTTTATTTAAATTACCTTGCATGAATTGCATAAGACTTGGCTATACCATTGTGTGAACCCGTCCATTATACTGGCATAAGTAAGGGACCATTCTGAACCCAACGGTTTGAGGTCTTCCCTTGCGAGGGGTGAGTGTGGCCTTAAACCTTTCCCAGTTCACGCTAGGTGACGACTCTTTTATTCTCCGATTTAGTCCCCCGTGGGCTACTCCATACTCTCTACGGGCTGCGAGCCCAACAGTGTCATGGTCGCCGAGCATCATAGGCATAGCGATAAACCCCGCTTTGCTCCTACACATATCACATGAAGGCCGGCCAGCATCCTCCAACTGTTCAGATTCAGTTGGCAGGGAGCGACTTCCATCGAGGCAAGCATCCTCGCAAAGTAGGACTGTATAGGCAGTCACAGACCGCATTCGAAGAAATATGGGAGGAAGGCCACAGAGCCGAACTCGGGCCGGCTTACGAACTCGCCAAGATCTGGGACCTCTAGCGCTATATCTATGGGGACCTCGTACTGATGGCGTAGTACACTAAACATATCTCCCGTGATGGTTGAAGGGCGATCCATGTCCAATGAGGACCAGTCTAGATCACCCGGCTCAAGATTTGGTCAGGGAATTCGATGGCGATAGGTGTCGTTCTCTTCCTGAGATGGAGTTGGTGTGGTATTTATTTTTTCTAATCTGGTCGCCCCCGAGCTGAGGAGAACCTCTTCCAGGGAAGGAAATCGGAGGATCGAGGGCCGAGCTGAGGAAGATTCAGCGTCTGACATTTCTAACATGGCAGGGTCCGAGGAGGGCAGTTAGTGATCAGTATGGGGGCATCATACACTCAAAGGCTATTCTAGCGACCGATGACCTAGACCTAAAGTCTCTAAATGTCCTAGCAATGGCCAAAAATAGTAAGTCTTTTTCTAAGCATCAAACAAGACACACATTTAGCAGTAAACCTAGGAAACCCGAAAATCAAACATCCTAACCCACAACCCATCATTCGACCTAAAGAGTATATATCCTACACCATCAAACCAACTCACGAACCAAACAACACACTTCCACAACACATTCGCAACATAGAGTAGAGATATAAACACAAAAACATGATAAAAAGCATAAAGAACAGACAAGAGCACGTTCATAAACATTCACAGGAAGTAGATAAGCATGAAAAGTCTCAGAAATTAGATAAAATGAGGTCGACCAAAAGACTTACCTGATTTGAGAAGTTGAATGGAGAGCTAGTCTGGCCGGTCTTGAAGTCTGTTGATAGTAGAGAGCGGGGAAGAAACTTTTTGTACTTTGGAAGAGTTGGAGTTCGTAAAAAAAAAAAGGAAAGATGTAGTGATATGCCTTTTTGTAGGCAGCTCAGGGCATCCCTGGCCGTTAGATCAAAGAGAGATGGCTCGGATGCGCTCCACGTGTCACTATTAAATCCGATCTGCTCAAACTCTAAAGAACGACTAAGATTAGAAACCTTTCAGCTGGCTCTGAACGGTCGATTGTTTTGGTTTTGGCGGGAGAACCGTGGATGCTTGACAAGTGTCACGGCCAGATTGAACCCAAAATGTGATTTGATGGGAATTTATGATGGTAATGATGGTTTACGATTTTCAAGGGAAGGTTACCATAAAAGTAATATAGGTTTTTGCTTCAAGCCACGGGCGCCGTTTGGACTGGTATCAGAAACCTCTGTGCCCGAGCACATGAAGATGATGAGGACGGCTAGATTAATAACCGATGCAGTTGTTGTGGCTCCTAGAGACAAACGCCGCCCTGTTGATCAGCATTCCCCTTTGACTTTATAGTTCCCAGCACCAACTCATACACTCGTTGAAACCGAGAACTATGGGACATATGTTGATAGTGATTTTTTTGACCAAGTACTTTGAACAGCTCGGCAATGGCAGAAAGGGAATCTCTCATTTTGGGAGGATGAATAGTCTGAGGATATTGACAATTCCTTGACCAGACATAGTATTCAGACCTGGTCTCCGGGATTTGACCGACCTGAGGAGATAACATAGTGCAGATATCAAAGACCGACGACATCATAATCGACCCCGACCACTATAGCCCGGTAGCTTGGTTCAGTCCTATCTTTTCTCCCTGATCAGAAGAATGAGCTCGGATATTATGGATCAGGTCGGACGTTGCTCGATTAGTTTGGCACGAGAGTTTCTCGTGCTCATGATTTCCGACGTGTAACCAGGACAGTTTGGGCATTTCCCTCTGACACATGCCACCGCGTGAAAGGATCTTTACAGGCTGTCTTCTTAAAGGTTGAGTGTGGAGTATTCCCAGGAAGAATGGTTTAATGAAAAGTCAGGTGGCAGGATTACTTTCGGCGGGGCAGTTGGGGCAAAGAGCCCATCAAACAGCAGGAAATCCATGTGGCTGACGTCATGAAGATATGGGAACAGTGTTACTTTTTCTTAATATATATGGGGAGGGCAAACACACTTGGAAGGGTTAGAAAAATTCATTTGGATGCACTACTTGTAAGAAAACACTAAGCAAACCAGCTCGGTAATACGCGACAACCCTTGAGAAGAGGTCGGTTGAACTCGATTCCATTATAAAATCAGTATTTTACTTTGTTCCTGTGGACGTAGGTTGGATCCATTACATCGAACCACGTAAATACTTTGTTGATTTTGTGTTTGTTCTTATCTTCTGCTAAATTTATATTTTGGCCCGCATAAACCAAACAAATTCACAGTTGGAGGAGGATTATTCTAGGAGCGGTATTCCAAACTTGCCCCTGGAACGAAAATCACCCGTAAACAAACCTAACAAAATTATTATATGCAATATGAGAATTTATCTTCTTAGGTTGAGCATTCTTTTACGTGGGAATAAAAAAATGCACATCCTTAATAGTTTTATTGAGATATATATCATTATATTCAGCTGAGAAGAAGCCCATTTATATGATTTGAAATTGTAAAAGAAATCAATAGTAAAATTTGATTATTATTGATTGACTTTTAAGTATAATGTTAATTATAACCACTAAGAAGGTGGAGGTTCCCTATCAAGGCTGCTAACCCATCCAATAAGATTTTTCACTCAACCATGATCACCAAAGTGGAGTTAAAATATCTCAATAAGTTGAATTAAAAATAATAATGAAACCCACTCAATCTTGTCTGATGAGTTTGGTGGGGAACCCATAAACAAACTTTCTTGATTCTTAATGTCTCAAAGTCACTTTGCCATAGCTCTCTATAAAAGGTGCAAACTTAGATGTATATGTGTAAATAGAGAGCTAGTATTAACTGCCGTGCAAAAATGAATAAGGTCTTGGTGTTGATATTGGTGGTGATGATGGTGATATCGTCTTGCTTGGCAGTGCCAAGAAGAGATGTTCTTGGAGGAATATATGGTCAAGAGCAACGACACCGTATTGAGAAAGGAAAATCAGTTGAATCAACGAAGGGCAGAGCTAAAAAAAGCATTGACAATCACCATACTATTCCGAGACAAAACTACGATGACTGGGGCAGCGATTCAGGCGATATCGATGCTGGTGATAGCAGTGATAATGGAAGTGGGTGACTGGATCTGCATGGAGTGTCTGTTATATATATATATATATATGAAAGCTGTATGGTAATGAATATATCATATGTTTTTATGCAACAGTTTATAGTCTTACGAAGCACTTCCTACTTATCTGCTGTAACCTTGTATTATTGTATATAATTTTGGTGCAACCTCATGAAATCCTTTTATATGGGAGAAGAAGAAACTTTATAAAATTGTTGCCGTCTTTACACACATATATACGTATACGTATATGTGTATGTATATGTATAAGTAGAGAGAAACATAATCAATGAGATGCATTACAATATCAAATTTTCATATTTCAGTGTATTTGAAAAGTTCACTACCTAATTTTTACGAATTTTCTTCTAACTTTAGAAGGTGATAGAAGCTTGTATCACGTGACAGGTTTAAGAAAGGTAAAATAAATCATAAACTTTAGCCTGAAATGATTTCAACCATCATATGTCAATACACTAAATTCAACGCCAGAGATCAAATATTCCTATTTTATGCAAGTTGCAGGCATTCGTATAATCAAGACCCCCACAATACAATTCGTAGAAATTAGTGTTTTTCGTTTCTTTTTTTTCATTAGTCTCGACAAGCTTGAATGGAAAGGTAAGGGACAGACTAATTGCACCTAGACATACACGGTGCGGTTACAGTTCAAAATCGTAACCGAATCATGCGGTTGGCGGTTTGGTATTGGTCAAACCGCAACCGAATTGTAGACCAATAATTCGGTCTACGGTTCGGTTGCGGTTTTTGGCCAAAGCTGAACCACAATTAAACATTAAACCGGCCGAGCCGTACAGTTCGAATCGGTTTAAGGTTTGAAATCATTTTTTTAATAAATTAATTTTTTATAAAAATAATAAAAAATTAAAGATTTACTAAAGAGTAAAAAATTTAATTTAAATTGTTATAAAAATAATAAAAAATTACAGATTTGCTAAAGAGTAAGACTAAAAGTAGACAATAATAATTTATTTATTATTTAAAAAAAAAAAAAGCTTGCACTTAAATAAACTTCCTACGTATCCTCTCGGGGCTTAGAAGAATCAAAGCTCACGTAGTTCTGTTATATTTTTTTAATAATTTACCCCATTAATATTTTATTCATCGTCATCCGGGGAAGACGGTCCAGTTCTTGTGCCTTCGGTTCCAGTTATTTCCATCTTATCGCACAAATCTTCAAATATTTACGGTTGATTTTCTTGTTCACGGCGTTCTGCCATACACCAATCGTCAAGACGGAAATGAGCTTCTAACGTCTCCGGTTTCTTCCTTGATCTTCTGAAATTGATGTTTTTTCCACCAATCAAGGATAAGAAATTGCTCACCTATAGAAATATTTTGGGGAAACTCGAAATTTATCGTTAGATATGCATTAATTTCTGAATTGGTAATGGTGGTATTGGTGGACTTTAATTTTTTACTTCGCTATATTAACCAACTTCTACAAGCATGAAGCCTAGATTGTTCAGTTAGTGCATTCATGGATTGTATAGTATTAGCTATTTGAATATTATATTTACTAATATAATCATTGTATAAATCAAGCAAAGTTCTCATAACATTATCAATAATTAAAGAAACAATCATAGTTCTTTCACCTAATAAAGCATAAATAATTTTGTAAAATATTTTCCAAATCTTCAATTTTAAACCTTTGATCCAAAATAAAAACAACAAGATAAAGTAATGGTTTGTCTCTGTAATTATTAAGTCATTTTGTCCTCATTGATACAATAAATTTTTTAAATGCATTTGAAGGATCATCAAAATATTGTTAGGATCACCAAATTCGTTTTTAGGATCATCAAAAATATTGTTAAGATCATCAAAAACATCATCAAATTCGTTGCTATTTTAGGTTCGGCTAATACCTGTAACGACCGGTAGTTTAGTTACTATTACATTGTAGTACTGTGGTGCTGTTGGACAAAGATAATATAAAATAAATTATGTTGAGACTCAAATATACTCATGAGATGACTTTGGGGACAATCGGTAAAATTTCTTGAAATCTCGGGACAAGACTGTACCGTGTTTCCTTTGGACCGCCCATGGTATTTGGGGTGTAAAATTTTCAAATGATCTCCAATTTTTATGAATTTTATATCGTCAAAAAGATGAGATCGAGACCTACAACCTATATGTTGAACATTTTCCCAAATTTAGAGCAGAAACTAGTCAAAAATGCGAATCCAAATTCAGATAAATAGTGATTTCGAGGTTAAAAAGAGAAATCTCAAATTTTCTAGAATTTTCTACACTTTTCCCCAATTTTCCAAATATCAAACACCCCCCACTATATAAAGGACATACTATTCACAAAACCCAACATTTTTGGAAGCAAAAAGAAAGAAAAGATCATGAAGAAGAATAGGGGGAAAGAAGAAGAGAAGAAGAAGAAGAAAGGAAGAAGAAGAAAGAAAAGAAGAAGAAGGATAACAAAGTAAGAAATAAAGTTTGGAGGAGCTTGGCAACCATGGAGATTTGAGAAATCAAGAGGAAGAGGTGAGAAACCCAAAACCCAAATTTTGCTTAAATGATAAAGTTTGATGATTTGATTGCTTGTGTTATGATGTAAACATGGACATGATAATGATTGTATGATTTCTTTGTTTTGAAACAATGGAAATGTTGATAAACCCCAATTTGTTAAGTTTGGGTAAGATTTGATAAAGTGTGTAATATGGAATAAAAATTGAATTATTGATAAAATAGAGGATTGATGTATGTTAAATGAAGTGTAAGATGATTTATTGTATATTGGTTTGTAGTATGGAAGCATTGATATTGAGTGGATTTGGATGAATTGAACTTTGGATGAAATTGGAAGAAGAAAACAGAACCCTGGAATCCCAGTACGTGTCGGGACACAAAAAGGATTGCGTGTCACGACGCAAGAATAAAATGACGACTGGAATTTAGGCGTTGCGCGTCGCAACACGTTGTCTTTTTTACGTCGTGACGCGAGGCAGAATTTTCCCAAAATTAGTTTTAAACCCCCAGTTCCACCCTAGCGCGTTAGAGACCACCCTTAGGGTCTCGTATCAGTTTGAATACATATCTTATATTAAATTATGATCATTATAAACCTCATGTATATGGATTTATGGATATATCTTTAAGCATTGTAAAGTATCGAGGACTATTCTATTACGTTGATGCTAATTAAGTTCTCGATCATAGGTTATCCACAGGAACCGCATTCTCCTTCCACCAAGGATCCAGAACCAGCCAGATTCAACACAGTGAGTGGACCTCTTTTCTTTAACTGGTTTTATGTATTAAGTTTTAAGTTTTGATATCAGACTTATTTTTATACCTTAGGGCGTTAGATTTCTTTTATCACTGTTATTACATGAAATTTATACTTTATGTTATGTTTTAGTTACGTTATAGACAGAAAAGTTTTAAAGCATGAGTTTTTATGTTTTTCGGGGCATGAGGGAAAAGCTCACCCCAGTATGTAACTTGAGATACAGTTGGAATTGACGGAAACAGAAGATATGTGCACATGTAGAGGACTAGGGGGACAGTGATACGTAATACCCCTAGATCCTAGTTTCAGAGCCAGGATGACGGCATAGGTTCGTGTACCCACTCTAGTTCAGAGCTTGGGTGGTAACATAGATCTGCACCCCCAGTTCTAGTTTGTGGCTTGGGGGACAGCGATACATAACGCCCCAAGACCACCAGTTTCTGAGACAGTAATGGCATGTTTTGGGGGACGGCGATATGTAACGCCCCAAAGTCATGGATTTACACTGCTGGCTACAGTTAGGCGTAAAGGGGGACGGCTATACGTAACGCCCTCATACGTCAAGTTTTTCAAACAGAGACATAGATTTCAGATACATTTTTCAGATTCTCAGATATAGTTTTTAGTTTTCAGATACAGTTTTCAGAAAAAACTTTTAGAAAAGAAAGTTTTCAGAAACAGCAGTTTTATAAGAGATATTGAATTTTAGAGCAGAAACCAGTTTCTTATAAAACCTTTTAATGAGTTTTCGGCTTAGAACCAAATGTCTTTATAATATTTTTCGTTTTTAAGTCCAATCACTTAGATCGTATAGCGTTCTAACCCCCACTCCAGTTTTCATATTTTTGCAGGTTTCTCGAAGGACGAGCTCGGGAGGACGGATACTGATGCAATCACTAGGTATGGAGTCCACCAGTACGAGTCAGAGTTTGAGTAAAGGTCCAATCTTAGTCAAGTACGAGTCATAGTCAAATATGAGTCTTGTATCAGTCCTGATGTGTGAAGTCATTGTAAAATAAATTGTTACCAAGTATAATAATTAATATTAAGTTTGTTTTCAGTGTTTTCGGGTTGGGCTACGGTCCCATACAAAGTATAGTCAAATCAATATAAGTATATTAGTATCAGTTATAGGTAGTTAGTCAGAGGCTGATGGGGTTAGTACTACTATCCCTTGCCGGTAACATCTCCCAGGTCGGGGATGTTACAAAGATGGTATCAGAGCATGGTCTAGGGAGTCAGTGACTGCAGTGGGCAGAGTGCTGGGGGTCTTGTATACGTAGTATATCCGGGATACCCGTATATGAGGCACTACCTTTCCAGGATCCGATCCTCGAGTACGTCTGCAAAGCTCCATAGACAGGTTAGTAAGCCTTTTTAGATCATTCAAATAGTATCCCCGTAAGAACGATTTCACTCTAGATACCAGATAAGAAATCTTCTTGAAGTTATACCGATCTAGTACCAGAATACTAAACAAGCTATGGAAACATACAGTAGGATTTTAAGAAAAGTTAACATGGAAGTGAGAAAGGAAAATTAAAAGAAAGTACAGAATGGTGCATATAAGTATAGGTAGCCAGAGATAAAGAAAAGTAAGTAGATGGAATAAGGCAGAGAAATTTTGAGGATATCCTCCTAGGAATATGCAAGAGAATAGAAAAGCTCGAACTAGTAATAGAGTGCTCAGAAGTAAGATCTATTCCCTTCATCAGAACACTCATTCAAGCCAAAGCAGTAATCTTCAATTATTTCATGTAGATAGTAAAGTCCCATGAGTACTCATTCAGGAAAATAGGAAGAGAAAGAAAAGTTAGGAAGCGGAGTAAAATACAGAAGGTAGATATCTAAGTAATTGGAAGTAAATAGAGCTAGAGAAATAGAAACAGATAAGAAATGTCGAAATCTATAGCAATAAGAATCAGAGACATGGAGTTAAGTAATAAAAGATGATACCAGAACTAGTAGAAAATATTAGTGTAGCAAGACTAGACCAGAATAAAAGGCCGAGTAGATCTAAGGAAAGGTTCTTTCCCTCGAGCGAGATACCTTTCTTCCTCAGAAGAATTCTTCCGAGTCGATCCAATATTTTTCTAAACCATCTCGTATAGGTGGCAAGTTCCCCGAATAATCAAGGACCGCCATAAGATAGAAGAAGTAAGAAATCAAGAATTTCGTCAAGACTTCTAATAGATGAAAGATGTTATACGGATAAAGAGATTTTAGATTTTCAAAACTCAGACCCATGGGCAAACAGGATGAGTGGCGACTAAAACAACAGTTAGTTCCCCTAGCCAAGGAATTCAATAGATGAGGCATTGACCTACTTAGATCCTCATTCCTTTGAGATACCAGTTAAAGAAGATATCATGACAAAGTCTATCTCATACCTATTCTACATGAGCAATAGACTCCATCAGGACATAAAATACTAGAATAGGGATGAAGAAGTTCCCTGAGCCATAAAGAAAATGACCAATGAGATGTAAGCAGTTCATATTAGCATGGGAATAGACGACCGTAAGAAAACCCAATGGGAGTCTATTTTAAGAAATAAAAAGGACCTAAAAGACAAACCACCTAGAAGAATGATCAAGGAAGCATCGCCACGATGTATGATCCGACGAATCATATGAAATAGTTGAAGTATACACTTGGATCGTTGATGAGACCGCGATTATTTAGCCTGTGTTGTAGCCTAGCTCAGCTGCTAACAGAACTACACCTAATCTAATTAGGATTATATAGATCCAAAGTGCTTCTATTGCTACCTCAGCTGCAGTAATATTCCGCTTTTGTTGTTTATTCGGCAACAGTATCTTGCTTGGAAGATTTCCAACTCACTGTTTCGTTATTCAAACTATATAGT
This sequence comes from Zanthoxylum bungeanum, assembly GCA_019454045.1. Taxonomy (NCBI): domain Eukaryota; kingdom Viridiplantae; phylum Streptophyta; class Magnoliopsida; order Sapindales; family Rutaceae; genus Zanthoxylum; species Zanthoxylum bungeanum. The sequence continues at coordinate 28,984 of SKCR01018974.1, forward strand.
ACCCTTATTACGACTTATAGTCATTTTTGTCGGTTTGGAAACTTGCAATGGTGAACCCAGTCACTTCAAGTTCTCCTCCTCCATATATAAGAAAGCATCATTAGTTCGTCTAAGATACTTAAGGATGTTCTTAACATCAATCTAGTGACTATCACTTGGATTGGCCTGATTGTGACTCCATATACTCAAAGCATATGAGACACCAGGTCGCGTACATCTTTTCAAAGTACGAGTTCTCGGAAAGTGCCAACAACTTTTAGATCCATCCCAGTAGATCCTTATTCCTAGAATAAAGGTTGCCTCTCCCAAGTATCCTATGGAGAATTTTCATGAAAGCCAAGCTTTCACCAATTATATTATGGGAATGTCATTTCCAAGAAATGATATGTCATCATTATATAGGACAACCATTGTAAGTGCGCTCCCACTAACCTTCTTATATACACAAGAATTATCTTCGTTAAGAATTAAATCATATACCATTATGATCTTATCAAAACGTTAGTTCCAAGAACGTAATGCTTGCTTCAATCCATAAATGGATTGATTTAACTTGCAAACCTTGTTTGCATGTTTCGGTACGACAAAACCGTCAGGATATTGTTAACATCCTCCAAAAGGTTTCCGTTTAAGGAAAGCGGTTTTGACGTTCAGCTGCCATATTTCATAAATGAAATATGCAACATTAGCAAGCATTATCCAAATGGATTTAATCATGGTAACAAGTGAAAAAGTTTCGTCTTAGTCGACACTATGTCATTGACGATACCCTTTCTGTACAAGCCTAGCTATGTACATTTATATGTTTCCATCCATGTATGTCTTCCTTGAAGACTCATTTAGTACTAACAGACACAATGCCTTCAAGTACATCAACCAGTGTCCAAACTTGGTTGTATACATAGAATCCATTTCGGACTTCATGGCACTTTGCCATAAAAAGAGTCGATACCTTATATCACTTCCTCATACGTAGCCGGTTCATCTTTCTCAATAAGATTAACATCTACATGAGGTGAGATCAGAAACCCATACCTCCCGGGTTATTTTCTGACTCTCTCAGACTTACGCGGTTCTTGTGTATTCGAAGTTTGTGGTACAATTTCATCCCTGATGAACTGTTTGTGTTCCATGAGAACTCAGTGCCTGGAATAGTATTACTCCGATTTTCATCGAGTTTTACTTTCCTCCCACTTACCACTGCATTTAGGAATTCCTCTTAGGAAAATCGCATGGAGAGTAACAATTACATTAATCTCTTGTGAGTTGTATAAGTACTATACTTTGGTTTCCCTAGGATAACCTACAAATTAGGCACTTATTCGATTTGGGTTCTAGTTTGGTATCATCCAAACACATGCCCATCATTCCCAAATCCTTAGAAATGAGAAAACCCAGTTTCTTTCCTGTTCATATCTAATATGAAGTCTGTCCAACAGATTTTCATGGAACCTTATTCAAAATAAGTATTGCAATGTTTAATGCGTATCCCTAAAAGGAAAATGGTAGCTCAGAGCGACTCATCATTAACCTTATTATGTCCAACAAAGTTCGGTTTCTCTGTTCGGACACACCGTCAAATTGAGGTGTTCCGGGAGGATTCCACTATGAAAGAATACCATACTCTTTCAAATAGTCGAGAAAATTATTGCTTAAGTATTTTCCACCATGGTCTAACCGTGACGGTTTAATACTTTAGCCAGTCTGTCTGTCTACTTCGTGTCGAAACTCTTTGAATTTATCAAAAGTTTTCGATTTATGTTTCACAAGAAACACATAACCATAACGCGATGCCACATCCGTAAAGGTTACGAAGTATTCATATCCACCTCTAGCCTAGCTAGACATGTGCCCACTTACGTCACTATGAACGAGGGCTAACAGATCGGTGGCACTTACACTTTTACTAAGTAAAAGGTATCTTAGGCACTTTTCCTAATAAACTATATTCGTAGACATCATTTGATTAGAATCAAATCCGTCCTAGTACCCACTCTTCGAAAGTGTGGATATACGAGTCTTGTTAATGTGTCTCAGACAAAATGCCACAAATAAGTCTCATCTGATTAATACAGTTTGAGCTATTTGTTTGTCATGTTATATGTTTGAGATTTGTTTATATTCAAAATATAAATATTGTTATTCTCATCCAATGTGTTTATCTCAATATCATCTTTATAAATAAAACACTTAGTGTTCTAAAATATAAAGGTATACCCGCAACGTGTTATACTTGATATAGAGATAATGTTTCTAGTCAAACTAGGTACATTATAACAGTTTCCTAATTTAAGTACATGCCCAAAGGGCAGTTCCAAAACTTAGGTTTCTACGACCAAAACAGCAACTTTCGTCCGATTTCTAACTCGCAGATCGATCTCAACTGAAGCCAGTCTCCTGCTAATCAGCAGATTCCGCACATCAGTACATATATTTATGTACCACATCCAGTATCTAAAATCCAATTTTAAAACCAGCAATGCACATGTTTATAACAAACATACATGAAGCCGGATCCTTGTACGTCTTCACTTCCTTCATGTTTGCCTTGTCCATACGACAGTCACGCTTTCAGTGACCTTGTTTGCCAAAATTTAGGCAGACATCTATGTCATTTGTCTTCCTAGAAGAGTGTGACGATTTTGTCTTTGCCCCTTTTAGAAGCTCTGGCTCTGCCTCCTTGAGCATAGCCATCAACTCTCCAAGAGTTTACTCTTGGTTCATAATGAACATGCCCTAGCTTTCGGGTAGAGACTATAAGATCAAATCTTTTGCAGTCTCGACCACGTAGGTAATGCCCAACTAACCTAACTCATCGATGTCAGGAATCATCTGCGACACCTAGTGCTCGACAGACGTACCCTCTATCATACACGAGCGAAAGAGCTTCTTTTGCAATTTGTACTTCTAAGATCTAAGGATAGATCTATGAAGATCCTTCAATTTCAACATCATAGTATAAGGCTCTAATCCTTAGTTTTGACGACAAAATTAAAGTGTCATTGCATTAAGCATAAAGGATTGAGCACTAAAGTTATCATCACCATGACTCTTCCAAAACTCATGCTCCACTATCTGCTCAACTCCGGGCTCAGGCCCGAGATGTTTCTCTATCAAATAGAATAACTTCTCAGTTCCCAGGACTATCCTGAGGTTTTATTCCCAATCTGAAAATTGGAGCCGTTTAAAGACATTTTCTCCCAAAATTATGTTCTAAACGCTAATCTTTCAGTTATCTTGATTCCAATAGTCCAACTATTCAATCAATGATTTCAGGTACAATCAAATATAATGATTACTATAGTCTAACTATATAATCAACTACTATTTGATTGGTTAATTCAAATATATTGATTACTATAATCCAATTATAGAATCAACTATAAATGAAGTAGTTTGAATACAGTCCAAGTGTTCAATTAAAACAACAATTAAATATTAGTCCAACTAATATATTTAAAAAACTTTTAATGACGAAAATGAAATGAGCGCGTTTTGGCAAGTATCTAAACGAAATTGCAATTTAATACTTGCCTCCCACTATTTTTCGGCGAGCCTCTAACCCTCTGTTGAGTACTCGGGAATCCTAGTTTCCTAGTGGGCTAGGATCCCGTTAAATAACACACAATCTTGACTTTGGCCAACAAATTGTTTGAAACTTAACTAGGTAGATCTCTAAGATCAATTGGATCTCATCGAATTCCTAGATCCAGTAGATGGACATCCAAGTCCGAAACATATATCCAATATATGCCAATATATCCAATATATTACCTAACTTTTTTCCTCTGAATCAACTAAGTCTTGGCTTTGGCACAACAAGCTTAATGATTCCAGTTAAGCAGGACCCATTGACTTTGGAAAGATTCGTAATCGATGTCGATGGACAAGAAGTGATCTTGACTTTGGCCAACAAATCACAACTTGGACAAGACATGCGATATGGAACAAAGCCTTCATGATTCAAACACATCCGCGATGGACAAAGGTCTTGACTTTGGCCAACAAACCAGTGCCAATCTTGGATCTTGAGAGATAATCACTCAATGGAAGGAAAATGCTTAATATTTGTTGAGGGTTTTTCGCGTAATTGGAAACCAATTAATTATCTTTGATGAGGTCTCATCATACACCCTTAAGCATGCATTCTAAAAGCATAATAAGGCGCGATAAATAAATTAATAATGATATGCGGATGGATATCTCACAAATTGTTCCTAGAACAAATCACTCAATTTCCTCTCCCCGGCTAGCATTATTCTTACTTCTACCCAATTACATAAACTTCTAAAGAAACCTCATTTATATTGAGGGGAATATGTGAGAAGAGAAATACAATGAGAAAAAAGGTAATAGACTGGACACGCAGGTCCAATTAAATAAATTCTAAATTTATTACAATAATTTCCAAAATTACCCTCACCCATCTAATATCCATCTGATATACATTATTCATACATCACATCCATGTATTCACATAAAGCATGTTATCAATCAATCTAATCAAATTAATTAATCTTTATTTAATGACCATCCAGTGTTCAAACTACAATTTGATTTGCGCGAGTCCAACTCGTTTAAGAATAAGTACTCAAAGTACAAATTCTTGAATTATATCGAACTAAAATTTAAATCTAATTTAATTTGTATTCAATACTAATTCTATATTTAATTCCAAATTAAATAATTACACTTTTAATGTGCCTTTGCGACTTAGATTCTAAATCTAATCTTAATGGGTCTCAAAGCCCAATTAACATCCAATGTCAATTTAATTAAAGTCCAATGGGCTTTTAATTAATTCATAAGGCATGGACTTTGGCAACCAAAGCCCAATAAGGAATCACCATTTTCCGTAAAATTAATTTTGGCCCATTAGGCCCAATTAAATTTTTAAAGGCCCAATAATCATATTTGGACTTTATGGAAATGGTTTTAGGCCCAATTGGATCCAACCAATTATCCTAAACCAAACTTGGCCCAACCAAGCCCATTAAGCCCAAATACAATATTTTTAGCCCAATTCAAATTAAGCACAATTATTTAAATCACAATATTCCAAATTTCACAATTTAATTAATTAAAGTGTATAGCCATAATTAATTAGTTAAATTAATATTTCCAAAACACCAATTACATTAATTAATCATGCTTTAATTTAATCAATACATGTCCAACATTATTGAAGCAAAATCAATCCAACATGCTCTTACAATAGCTCACGTCAATTCAAGGGATTTTTATATCCGATTTTGATTTCAATCCAATTAAATCACAAATCAATATATATCCAAGCATTCTAAACACACCCAATGGCTTAAAATCAAAAATCACCAAGAACATAGGGTTACTACACCATTCGGCCAAGCCTCTAAATTTGGGGAAAATTAAACCAATTAATTTTTCATCAAATTGATCATACATAACTCTAAGTTATCAATATGTAAGCATACTCAAACAAACAATTTGATCAAATCATGCTCAAATAAAAAAATACCCAAATTTTAGATTAAGAACCCTAAAATATTTCATGCTTAATTTAGGCTCATGGTACCATTGTCGGGATCTCTAAGAACAATAACCAAGATCATTATGCATAAATCATGTGAATACGCAAAATAAAGTAGCGGAAAATACTTACAATGCTCGGTTAAGTGGATGTGTAGACAAAAAACATTTTGCCTCCATTGAAGTTGCTCCAAGCTTCTCCTTTGATGTATGTTGAGCTTCCAAGCTTGTTCTTGAATTCCAAACTCAAGGGTTAGTGTCCCTAACACCTTTGTATGATTCTTTGATGTGCTAGCATGCAAGATTTTTGAATCAAAAATCTTCAACCAAGAACCCTAGGTCTCGGCAATTGGAGAGAAAGAGAGATAGAGGTTTCGGTTTTTTCAACAATGAGATTAGGTTGTTTTTTCCATTTTGTTAAATGTATATTTGATTTCAAAAATCAAATCCATTTACAAAAAGTCAAGTTGGTAAATTTCTTTCACAAATCAACAAAATGTTCAAGACAAGTTACCAAAATCTCTACCAACTTCTATCAACCAAAAAGGTGATAAAATTGACTAATGATGTGACTTGTATGGGCCCCACTTTAATTCAAAATCCAAGTGGGCCCGCAAACACATTCCGGGATCGAGTTCGTTAATTTTGAATTAACTAATTTTCTGTTGCGACTTAATTAAATAAAATTTAATTAAATAATAATGCCTAGCAAAATTACTACTAAAGTCGCTCGCGAATTAATTCTAAATTAATTCGTTCACCCGAATTAAAATCAAATTTTAATTCCACTATGAAATCTAATTTCATTTAATATATCGAATATATTATTTTAATCGATTAATTCCAAATTAATCGTTCTCTCTCTTCTAATAGAATTTTATCCCAGATAAAATCTTTCCGCAATTAATCCTAGATTAATTTTCTCTCTCTTCTAATTAATCCTAGATTAATTATGTTCGAGTCATACGTCATCGGTGAATCTTTGGGAAGCGACCCATGAGATCTCTGGATATGTTGGCAGTAAATCCGGTTATCGGACTATCCGAATATGTGCGTACCCCATACCACGTTTTTACCGATTTACAAGACATGGTTGGCTTCTAGCAAAGTATCGTGCCTACCCAATTCTCCAGAAATATTCTTTTAAGGAATATATAATCTATGTCAGGCGTAGTATATGTAGTATTACGTATTGCGATCCAGTATCGAATGTCACATGCTAGGCCTGGGGCTTGCATCGCTAATACTTGCGACAGTTAGTTTACTTTGATATTGGTCATCCGGAGCTTTAACAGGTTCTGTGTACGCCTATGCTGGGTTTACTGAGAATCGTAGTGTGTTGGATGTGATGTCAAGATGGGAGTATCACTTCAGTCGTATGGAGATGATGATCACACAGGATACAGAACTAGTACTCTTAATTGATGCAGCTATCGGGATAGTATGACTAGGTCATAATTATCCGATTACAGAAACTAGTTGCTAGTGATCTGATATATGCTTCGTACGGGGCAGACACAGCGCCAGCCCAAGGCCTAGCATGTGACATCTGATACTGGATCGTACTACATATATACATTGTATTACTACTCCTGATACAGATTATATATTCCTCATTGAATATTTCTGGATAATTGGGCAGGCACGGTGCTTTGCTAGAAGCCAACCATGTCTTGTAAATCGATGAGAACGTGGTACGGGGTACGCACGTGTTCGGATAGTCTGATGACCGTATTTACTGCCAACATATCTAGGAATCTCTTGGGTCACTTCCCAAATATTCACCGATGATATTTGGCTCGAACAGAATTAACTAGGATTAATTATGAGAGAGAAAATTAATCTGGGATTAATTGCGGCAAGAATTAATCTGGGATTAAATTCGTACAAAAGAGAGAACGCGATTAATTTGGAATTAATCGATAAAATAAATTAAATAGATAATAGTTAAATTGGATTTTTCTATTTAATTTATTTATTTAGGCTAAAATAATATATTGGATATATTAATTGAAATTTGATTTCAAAACGGAATTAAAATTGGATTTTAATTCAAGCGAACGAATTAATTTGGAATTAGTTCATAAGCGACTATAGTAATAATTTTACTAGGCATTATTATTTAATTAAATTGGATTTAATTACGTCGCGACATAAAATTCGTTTAATCGGATTAAACGAACCCGGGCCCAAAGTGTAGTTGTGTGAGCCAATTTAAATTTGGATATTAAAGTGGTGGGACCCACTTGACTTACATCAATTGTTGGCCATTATAAATGAAGCATTTATTCAACACAACAACACACTTTTTTTAAAAGTGAACTATTCATCTCTCTCTTTCTTCATGGTGGTCGTGAGCTTCTTCTCTCCCAACTAGAATTTTTGCTTCAAAAATTCACCATTGCTAGCACTTTGAGAGTTAAACAATGTGATAGGGAAACTCACCCAAGGGTTTGGAACTCATTTCAAAGCTTGGAGCTTCTTGAAGAAATGGAAACTTTTGAAACTTCTCTACCGATCAATGTAAGTCTATTCCACAACTTACTTGTTAAATTCACACTAGAATCATATTTAGAGATCTTTGGCATGTCTTAGAGACACTAACAGACACAAGAATGATAAGCCTTATAGATAAAACATAGCTTAGCTAAGTTTCGAAGCTCATTCTACAACGTATATACTAATAAAGTTTCCGATCATAGATTATCCACAGGAACCACAATCGTCTTCGATGAGGGGATTCAGTGCCAGCAAAATTCCAAAATCAGTGAGTGGACACTCTCCTTTTAAATTGACTTTCATTTGTTATTTTTCGTAACAGACTTATTTTTACGCTTTATGGGATTAGATGATTTTTATTACAGTTATTACATGAAAGTTTATGTTTAAGTTATGCTTAAGATAGAAATATTTTCAAACATGAGATTTATGATTTTTCGAGGCATGGGGAAAAAACCACCTCAGTATGTAGCTTGATTCAGTTATGGAATTGACGGAGAGCACATGTGCACATGTAGAGGACTGGGGGGACGGCGATACGTAACGCCCCCAGATCTTAGTTCAGGACTAGGGATGACAGATGCCTCTAGATCCTAGTTTCAGAGCTTGGAGTGTAGCATAGATCTGCACCCTCAGTTCTAGTTCAGTGGCTTGGGGGACGGCGATACTTAATGCCCTAAGACCACTAGTTTCAGGGACAGGATTGGCATGCTTTGAGGGACGGCGATACGTAACACCCCAAAGTCATGGATTTTCACTCCTGGCTCTAGTTAGGCGTATGGGGGGACGGCGATACGGAATGCCCCCATACGTCAGGTTTTCAGAAACAGATACAGATTTTCAGAAATAGTTTTCAGATGCGGTTTTTAGAAAAGGTTTTTTTTAGAAAAAAAGTTTCTAGAAAACAGCAGTTTTATAAGAAACATTCAGAAAAGCAGATTTTAGAAAAGTTTTCCAGAAAGAATAAAAGTTGTTTTCAGTTTATGAAAGAGATTTCAGAAAAGATAAGTTTTACAAAAGATTTTCAGAAAAGAGTTCAGAGTTTGTAGACCAGAAAAGAGATTTTCATATTAAGTTATTTCTGAACTTTGGTTTTAAAACCAAACATTTTCTCAACAGTATTTCAATTTTCATTTTATATCGTCCACTCATTTAGATCGTTCAAATGATCTAAACCCATCCACTCCCAGTGTTTCTATTTTGCAGGTTACCCGGAGGACAAGCTCGAGATGACGGACACTGATGGCAGTCACTAGGGTGTTTGAGTCCACCAGATCGAGTGCAGAGTTACAGTTTAGCCAGAGTCGAGTAAAGTTATGTATCATGCATTATGTATAGCAGAGTCTCTATGTGTAAAAAAAATAAAGTGTCCATGAATAGAGTTGTAAACAGAAGTATTATTGAGTACACAAGCAATAAATATCAAGTTGCATTTCATGTCATTGTTTTGGGCAATGGTCCTGACCGGTGTGAAATCACACGCGTATAACGCAAGCGCACGTATCGTTCAAGTAGTATGCAAAGTATCGATCCCATGAGGACTTAATACCTAAGCTATTAATTTATATGAGGCTAAATGATTACTAGTATCTAATAGATTGATTGTTTTGATTGGGATGGTGACTTACAAATTAAAAACTAAAATAAGTAAATAAAATGGCGTGAAGGTAGATTAAAGAAAATTCAAATTTATAAAACTATCCAGGGTTGTTATTTCTTCCAATATCTAATTAAAGATGAAGTGGTTATTTTATGTTTGTGTAATATATCGGTTTACTAACCTGAACATGAAATTATGCGAAAGCCTCTGTCGATGGTCAGATGCAAATACCAAGTATAACCCAATTGAACCATATTTTTATGTCAACCAAATTACCTGGATTCATTAAGATTAAGTTCCAATTGTGGTTACCCCCGCCCGATAGGTATATGTTTATCCTATAAGGAAATCTATTAAAGGGTTATCTATCATCAAGGAAGATCGTGGGCTACTAAGTCTAAGGCTGAAACGTAAAATTCTTTTGTCAAGTTTATTTTAGATTTACAAGATCAATCTTATTAATGGCCTGTTAACAAGACGCATTAAGCTTAAGACTTAATAAGTAAACCTTTAAATTACCCAAACTATAAAATAACCCCTTATAAACCGGTGATATTGGAATTCATCATAACCCTAGATAACTACTTAGTTATGACACATAACTAGGGCGAGTAAAAACTTAAAAATAAAAGACATTAAGTAAAATGCTGAAAAGTAAATAAAGAAAATTACAATAAAAGAAAATGATAGGGCTAGAGGATCTACTTTTATCACTACTATTTTAGATATCTCTCTTAATATAATTTATTAACTTGTGTGATATTACTAACCAGCTATATAGGCGGTAACCTGATTAAGTCAAATTAAGTTCAAAAACCGTCCATATAGGCGGTAAATTAACAACCGACCAACCAGGCGGTATCCATGCTTAGTCAGGTTAAAACCAGTTTATAAATGATTACAAACCGACCAATATAGCGGTATCCTTGTTAAGTCAAATTTTAAATAGTGAATATATTATAATTAAGGGAGATTAATCTAAATAGCAGTAATAAAAGTTTTACCGTTCACCCTAGCAAAGGAAAGTTACCTCATCATAGCTGAATAGTAAGAACTGAAAAGTAAAGAAAGCAAATTACTATTACATAAAGTAAATAAAAATTAATTACAAAACTGAAATTAAAAGAAAACTAGATACAAACTCCTTATTTATTCAGAGAATTACAGAGAGGAAGATACATCTGAAATCAGAAAATTGAGCTGAATTTATAGGCCTCACGTGTCGTACTCTGGTTGGCTGCTTCAGATTCTTATCCGCCACGTGGAATTTTGGATAATTGACTCAATAATTGTGCTGATGTGGCATTGACGTGGCGATGATGTGGCGCTGATGTGGCGATAGTGATTGTCGGAACCGTAGGATTGCGACACATGGCACGTTGTGATTGGCTGATGGTGACGTGGCGGTGACGTGGCACATTGACTCTGTCTACTGCTGATGTGGACGATGATGTGGCTAACACGTGGAATGACACGTGGCGACACATGGCGATTGCGATTGTCGGCACCATAGGATGATGACATGTGGCACGGCGCACGTTAGCAAAGTCAAACTTCTCAAATTCTGACACGTGTCCCCGGCGCATTTTAGCATGGAGTGGTGCACGTTAGGCATCGTGACGCGGGCAGCACGTCGCGACGCGCCAAATGACCATTTTGCCATTTTTGTCCTTTTTCACTATTTTGGCCTAAATTCACCTACAGAATGTCCTGAAACTTTATTTTCTACAAAATAACATAAAACACATCAAAATATTCATAAAACCCAAGAAACTATACAAAATATTAGGTCAAATGAGTGGGAAAAGTGATACATTTACCACTCATCAGGTCTCATGCATAAGTTTATGTTCAAGATAGAATAGTAATGTTGTCCATAGTTAGAGGCTCAGGGGAATCGGACGGTCTATTCCCTGTCGGTAGCATCTCTGAAATAGGGGATGTTACAAAGATGGTATCAGAGCATGGTCTAGGGAGTCAAGGACTGCAATGGGCAAAGTGTTGGGGGTCTTGTATACCTAGTATGTCTGGGATACTAGTATGCGAGGCACTACCTCTCCAGTATCTGTTCCTTAAGTACGTCCTCAAGTTCTACAGATAGGTTAGTAAGTTTTCCGAGATCATTCAAATAGTAATCTTTACGAGAATAATTATACTCTAGATCCAAGTTGAGAATTCCCCTGTTGTTATCCTGGCCTATCACCAGAAGTTCGGAACGGGCTATGAAACTAAATAGTAGACATCCAAGAAAAGTTACTAAGGGAGTGGTAAGAGAAATCTATAAGAAAAGTAAAAGAGGACGTACATATGATTAAAATAACCAGATAGTAGTAAGAATCAGAGACACAGAGTTAGATAGTAAAAGATAACACCATAAATTGTAGTAAAGAAAAGTATAGCAAGCATGAGCAGTCATTTCCTCAGAAATTTCTTCCAAGCATATTCAATAGCTCTTGAGCACCTCATATAGATAGCGAGTTCCCCGAATAATCAAGGACAATCATAAGGCAGAAGAAGCAAGAAATCAGAAATAGTCGTAGAGGCTTCTAATAGATGTGAGATGTCATAAGAATGCAGAGATTCTATATTGCCCAAACCTAGGCCCGCAGGTAAAAAAAAAGATGAATGACGTCAGAAAAATGATTGGTTGCCCTAACCAAAGAATCCAATAAGGCCCTGACCTACCCAGATCCTCACCCATTTGTGATGCCAGTCAAGGAAGTTGTCCTGATGGAGGCTAGCTCATACATACCTTACATGAGAAATAGACTTTACCAGGACACAAAGTACCGGAACAAAGATACTGAAACTCATCGAAACATAAGATGTTTACCCTAGTCCCTACCATTATAGATATAAATGACCGAAAGAAGCCCGATGAGAGTTTAGAGTCCAGATTACCCAGAAAAAGGATTAAGGAAGTTTTCAAGGATGTAAAAAAGAGAATCCGGTATAGCCTAAAGATCTAGACAAGACAGCACAAGATTTACAATATTAGTAGAAGTCCACAGAATAGATTAAACTTAGCAGAACCTATAGAACATCCCAAAGCCAATAGAAAATCGTGGAGGTATAAAATAATAGACCCGTAAAAATTGGAGATATTTAGAAGTGACAAAAGTATTAGTATGGACAGTAGAACAAAATGCCATAGCTGCAACTTATAGCAGAGAGCAGAGATCTAGGAAGTAGTCAGAAGAATGAATCACCACTAGCCTCAGTAGCATGGCGTAGAGCCAAAGAGATAGGATCTGAAAACAGTAAGAAGGAAAAAAGGAGTGTCAAGAAGATTCAGTACTTATAGAGACATGGGTAATGTAGCTTAGAGATAGCAAGAATGAGTGAAGACTCTAACCATGTCAGTGAGCATATGCTCACCCCTCAACTTAGAGCCCAGTAAAGAGAAGAACCAGTAAAGTAGAGCAATGGATAGATTAGACGAATATCGAGATGGTTAGACAACCAAATCAATGAGCCCAAATGAAATATAAATAAGAAGCATGAAATAGAATAGTTTGAAGCTACAATAAGTTAAGCTAAGTCTAGAAGCTATCGTTGAATTGAGGAACCCTTAATATAGTATATGACTCATAAAAGTCTCATTATATTGAGAAAGAAGAACTAGACAAGAGTGACACCTAAACCAAAAAGATTCAATAGAAGAGGCCTTAAGTAATTGAAGTTGATAGAATTTTCAGAAAAATAAAGATGTAAGGAGTTAAGGAACTACGATGAGAAAGAAATCTATGCAGCAGAGTAAGCCTATTAATGAGGAATAACAAAAAGAGTATAGCAGCACTCAGAGAAAGAAAGTAACGACTTCAGAAGGTTTAACAACAGACACAAAATAGGAAGGAGTGCAGAGGCAACACGAGAAAGTTTTTAGAGGATATGACTCTAGAAGAATTTCACAGAACAGGTAGTGTGTTCGATAGTTACAAATGATCAGAAGAAAAGTTGTAGAAGGCAAACCAAACAGTTTTTAGCAGTAGTGACCTAGTGTAGGGAAAGACATCATATATATATATATACACACACATACACAAGAGTCTTAGGCACATAGATAAGCGGTATGTGTAACTAGATCACCATAATCAGAAAGGCCTCAGGATAAATCCCCACCCTCCCAACCCTCGTTAGAGAATAGTAGCAGAGATTAACCTTGAAGATTGCCTCAAGATATTCCCAGAAATAAAAGAATGCACAGTAGAAAAAGACCGAAACATAAAACCTTTAGATATAGTACAAGAGCAGAATAGAAGAAGAAATAGGTTTAAGTGAGAGATCTAGAACAGAAGTTCTCTAGATGAGACAATGAAGAGAAGAAGTATTATTCAAGCAGTGACGAGGATTCACGAAAACATCGTTAATCATGACTATAAATATGTAAATGAAGAAGATATCCCTCAGATAATAAGACAGAGAAATAAACCAAGGAAGTTTTCAATATAGAGTAGGATAAAGCAGAAGACGAAAATGATACTAAGGAAAAGGTTTGGAAGTGAAACTGTCAAAGTGCAACGACAGTATGAGAGAATACTAAGTAAGCATTGGCAGAAGTGCGTAACGACAAAGATTCTCAGTACTGGAATGAAACCAAAGATCTATTACGTTTTCGTTAACAAAATCTACACAGAGTACCCAGCCCTAGTCTGAGTTGACCAAGCCACTGGTATAGGTGGTCTGGAAGAAGTGTAGAGCACCGAGAAAATAAGCTTGCTACAATATGGGAAATAATAAAGAGGAAGTATCCTAACATGCAACCAGGTATCGAAAACGAGTTGGTGTGAAGGAACGGGAATCAGATTTATAGTAACAATGAAAGTAAAGTACAAAAGAGTATGCACTTTAGCCAGGACCAAATCGCCAGCGTCGATGTTAATAGTAGGGAATGCAATTTAAGCACCAAGATGCATGCAATTAAGCCTGAATCTTTAACCAATTAAAGAGGACCACTAGGAAACTACCCATAAGTAATATTTTAAGTACAAGCGTTATATCAATAAGCAAAGAAGCCCTAGGCCCCCATAAATAAGCAGAGATATTGGAACTTGAAAAGAGAAGCTCATAAGCAATTGAAGCTTGACAAAGAGAATATAGAAAATTAAGTAGCTAAGATATAAGAAAGAATAGTAAGATCTAGTTGGACAAGTGGAGTAAAATAAGTATTGATTCCAGAAAGAGAACATGGGAAGCCTAACCGTGAGACACCAGTATCTCTAGTGAGAGTCAAATGTACTAGCTAAGAAGAACTTGATCGAGTCAAAAAATTATGAATATAACTAAAGATCTAGAGAAAATGATTTCCTTGGAGACAAAGAAGGTTGAGCACAACTAGAGGTTCAGAAATAAGAGAGTCGAGGATACCTAGCGAAGATCTTATGAAACAAAAACGAGGTGGTACCTCTTAGTAAATAACTTAAGGGATATTCACTGAAGCCACGAATTCTGAAGCAGTTTACCCAAGTATGACATAAGGTACGATACATGAGTTAGATATTAAGAATGATGGAGAACCTCATATGCTTACTAGTTAATTAGTAAATGATCAGCCGGGCAAAGGCATTCGTAGTTAAGCCAAATAAAATCCCCAATGATACAGAATAGTTACAGCACAGTACGAGTTCATATAGATAAATTAGCATCCAGCTCTAGTTATGACTTCCAAGTTATAGCATACTAGGTTTAGAATGATCATCACATTGTCCTGTGGTGTAATGATAGCACACGGAAAATCGTCAGGAAGTGGTATAGTACAATGGATGAGACTAAGGCAATGGGTATATAGTCAGATAAAGCTGGTGGTTTATAAGGAACCCACCTAATCCTGTGATCTATGATAAGATCCCAAGTTTAAAGAGGATTTGAGGACGAATCCTATTTTTTTGGGGGGGGGGGGAGAATTTGTAACGATCGGTAGTCTCTACTATTATTGCATTGTAGTACTATTACATTGCGGGATGAGTGTTACGTAATATAAATTATGTTCGAGTATATATACATTTATGGAACGACATTGGGGATAAACGGTAAATTCTTTGAAATTTCGATGAGAAATTCTATGATGTTCTACTCCAGACAGCCCATGGTATTTGGGACGTCACTTTCTCATACAAACTCCGACTTTTATGAATTTTATATCGTCAGAAAGATGAGATCGAGATCTACAACCTTTACGTTGAACATTTTTCCAAATTCGAACCAAAAGTATGCCGAAAACACAAGTCCAAAATATGGATGAATAGTGTCGTGGACTTATCTAGAAAAGTCTCTAATTTTCTCCAAATTTCTATATTTTTCTAAATTATTCCAAGGCAGAATCCTTTCTGGTTTGGCAGCGTCGCGACACGAACTGGAATTTTGTGCATACGTTTCTGGAACCTTGCGCCCAGAATCAGTTTTTATCTGTCCAGTGTCACCCTAGCATGTTAGAGGCCACCTTATAGGTCTCGTATTAGTTCGTATGCATACCTTACGTCCAGAAACAAGCATGATAAGTCTTGTAGATAAAACATATCGATGTATTAATAATCTTAGCTAAGTTTCGAAGCACATTCTATAACGTATATACTAATCAAGTTTCTGATCACAGATTATCCATAGGAACCACAATCTTCTTCGATGAGGGGATTCAGTGCCAGCTAAATTCCAAAATCAGTGAGTGGACACTCTCTTTTTAAACTAACTTTCATTTGGTTATTTTTCGTAACAGACTTATTTTTACACTTTAGGGCGTTAGATGATTTCTATTACATTTATTACATGAAAGTTTATGTTTAAGTTATACTTGAGATAGAAATGTTTTCAAACATGAGATTTATGATTTTTCGAGGCATGAGGGGAAAACCCACCTCAATATGTAACTTGATTCAGTTATGGAATTGATGGAGAGCACATGTGCACATGTAGAGGACTGGGGGAATGGCGATACGTAACGCCCCATATCCTAGTTCAGGACTAGGGATGACAGATGCACCTAGATCCTAGTTTCAGAGCTTGGAGGGTAGCATAGATCCGCACCCCCAGTTCTAGTTCAGTGGCTTGGGGACGGCGATACGTAACGTCCCAAAACCACTATTTTTAGGGACATGAATGGCATGCTTTGGGGGACAGCGATACGTAACGCCCCAAAGTCATGGATTTGCACTCATGGCTCTAGTTAGGCGTATGTGGGGACAACAATACGTAACACCCCCATAGGTCAGGTTTTCAGAAGCAAATACAGATTTTCATAAACAATTTTAAGATGTAGTTTTCAAAAAAGGCTTTTTTTTAGAAAAGAAAGTTTCCAGAAAACAGCAGTTTTATAAGAAACATTCAGAAAAATAGGTTTTAGAAAAGTTTTCCAGAAAGAAAAAAAGTGGTTTTCTGTTTATGAAAGAGATTTCCAGAAAAGATAAGTTTTACAAAAGAGTTTTCAGAAAGATTTTCAGAAAAGAGTTCAGAGTTTCTAGACCAGAAAAGAGATTTTCATACTAAGCTATTTCTGAACTTTGGTTTTAAAACCAAACATTTTCTCAACAATATTTCAGTTTTCATTTTATATCATCCACTCACTTAGATCGTTCAAACGATCTAACCCCCTCCACTCCCAGTGTTTCTGTTTTATAGGTTACCCGGAGGACAGGCTCGAGAGGACAGATACTGATGGCAGTCACTAGAGTATTTGAGTCCACCAGATCGAGTGCAGATGACATGAATCTAGCCATTCAAGGAACATTAGATGTCACGGCCAGTAATATGGTAGAGCCTTTACAAGTTCCAACAGGGCCAATCACATGCCAGAAAGCTAAGAAGATCAGAGACGCA
Source organism: Zanthoxylum bungeanum (assembly GCA_019454045.1). Taxonomy (NCBI): domain Eukaryota; kingdom Viridiplantae; phylum Streptophyta; class Magnoliopsida; order Sapindales; family Rutaceae; genus Zanthoxylum; species Zanthoxylum bungeanum. Next base: position 46,400 of record SKCR01018974.1, read on the forward strand.
ATAGCGGGACTAGCACATGGTGCCATGTCCGAGTGTGACAGACAACCCCAGGGCATATTGGTGTCACATGAGGACTTCAATGCAGTGGGTCCAAAGCTATTTCACGTGGCCCAAGTCATTCTAGAAGACGCGCAATAGCCGATTTTGAAGATAGGACCATTTTTGAAGAATTTGGCCATTTTATGCCTTATATGTATCTCGGCCACATAAGCTTGTATTTTGACCTTTTGCTTGACATGTTGACTCTAGTTAGGCTATTTTTAACTTAGTTAGCTAGATCATTTGGGTCAAATTGGATTAAAACTAAGTTAGTTAGTTAAATGACCTATTCGGCATTCTTTAGAAAAGATGCCCCTTTTGTTGACTTTTTTTTTTTGATCTTTTTGCCACTTGCATAAAGATCTTGGTGGGGATATTTGTAATATTTAGTAAATGATTACTTAGGGCTTTAGCTTTATGTAGCCATTGGGTAGTTTTAGGACCTTTTGGTTTTTTTACCTTTTCAATACTAGCCTCCCACTATTTTTCGGCGAGCCTCTAACCCTCTGTTGAGTACTCGGGAAACCCAGTTTCCTAATGGGCTAGGATCCCATTAAATAACGCACAACCTTGACTTTGGCCAACAAGCTGTATGATATTTAACTAGGTAGATCTCGAAGATCAAATGGATCTCATCCAATTCCTAGATCCGGTAGGTGGACCTCCAAGTCCAAAACATATATAAAATAAATATATGCCAATATATCCAATATATTTTCCTAACCTTTTCCTCTGAATCAACTAAGCCTTGGCTTTGGCACAACAAGCTTAATGATTCCAGTTAAGCGGGACCCATTGACGTGGGAAAGCTTCGTAATCAATGTCGATGGACAATAAGTGATCTTGAATTTGGCCAACAAATCACAACTTGGACAAGACACCGATATGGAACAAAGATTTCATGATTCAAACACATCCGCGATTGACAAAGATCTTGACTTTGACCAACAAACCAATGCCAATTTTGGATCTTGAGTAAGAATCACTCAATGGAAGGAAAATGCTTAATATGTTTTTAGGATTTTTCGCGTAAATTGGCAACCAATTTATTATCTTTGTTAGGTCTCATCATACACCCTTAAGCATGCATTCTAAAAGCATAATAAGGCGCGGAAAGTAAATTAATAACGATATACAGATGGATATTTAACAACTTGTTCCTAGAACAAATCACTCACTTTCCTCTCCCCGGCTAGCACTATTCTACTTCTACCCAATTACATAATACAATAATAGAAACCTCATTACATTGAGGGGAATTCGGTGAGAAGAGAATACAAAGAAATAATGAGAGATAAGGCTGGACACGCATATCCAATTTATAAATTCCAAATTTACAACAATTTCTAAAATTGTCCTTTCCCTTCTAATATCCATCCGATATACGCTATACATTCAACACATCCATGTATTCATTCATAGCATGCAATTCAATCAATCTAATCCAATTAATTAATCTTGAATTATGTGATCATCCAATGTTCAAACAACGATTTGATTTTGCGCGAGTCCAACTCGTTTGAGAATAAGTACTCAAAGTACGAATTCTTGAATTATATCGAACTACTCGTTAAATATAATTTAATTCGTATTCAATACTAATTCATTTATTTAATTCCAAATTAAATAACTACACTTTTTAATGCGCTTTAAGGACTTAGATTCCAAATCTAATCTTATCGGGTCTCAAAGCCCAACTAACATCCAATGTTGTTTAATTAAAGTCCGATGGGCTTTCAATTAATTTCATAAGGCATGGGCTTTGGTCAATATGGGTCAAACCCAATTACCAAGCCCAATTAAGGAATCACCCTCATTTGCCAAGAAACCAATTTCGGCCCATAAGGCCCAATTAAACTTATAAAGCCCATTTGTTATATTTGGACTTAATGGAATGATTTAGGCCCAATATGGATCCAATCCAATTGGCCTAAACCAACTTGGCCCAACCAAGCACATTATGCCCAAATACAATAATTTCAAGCCCAATTCAAAATCAAGCCCAATTAATCAAATTTTAAAATTCCAAATTTTAAAATTCAATTAACCAAAGTGTAATACATCAATTAATTATCCAAATTAATATTTCCAAAATAAAAATTTAATTAATTAATTATGTATCCATTTGTTCAACTTATGTCCAACATTTTTGAATCAAAAAATCAAGTCATTACATGCTAGATTGGTCACAGCAATGGTGGGTTATTTTGTCCGATTTCATTTTTCAATCAGATTGAATTTTAAATCAACATTTCCCAATCGTTTAAAGTCATCCAATGATCAACGAAACAAAAAATACCATGACCCTAGGGTAATAAAGCATTCGGCCAAGCCTATCAATGGGCAAAAATTTGATCCAATCAATATTTCATGAAATTGATTATATACAACTTCATAATATCATCATTCAAACATACTTAATCAATGAATTTTATCAAATCATGCTCAAATTGATTTTACCCAAATTTTACCCTAATTCATTTCATGCTCAAATTGGCTCATAGATACCATTGTTGGGTTTCTAGGTTTAGTCCCAAGATCAAAATAAGCATAGAAATGTGAATGAATAATCAAAGAAAAGTGGCGGAAACACCCTTACATTGATCGGTTTGTGGATGCGTCAAACAACAAAAAAGTTTCTCCAAGAAGCTTTGTGAAATTCGGCCAAGGGGTTCCTCCAAGCTCCAAGCTTTGCCTTGTTATTCCAAGCTCTTAGAATAGGTCTCCCTATCACCTTGATATGATTCCTTGTTGGTGCTAGCCTTTATAAATTTTGCAACAAAATTTCTCTTATTCCTCCTTCAACTTTCGGTCAAGAGAGAAAAGAAATGGGAGAGTGAAATTTTTTTGTGATGTGCGTGAATGAGAGAGTGAATGAATGAATGTGTTGACTTGATTTTTGTATTTCCAAAATTAAAAATCAATTACCAAATCCAAATAATTGGTAAAAGTCATGCACCATGTCTATTTGTGGTAAAACAAGCAATCACCATGCCTTCACCTAAACCCATCACAAAAAGCAACTTAAAGTGACAAGTGATGTGACATGTGGGCCCAACTCGATTCAAAATACGAGTGGGCCCCGCAAACACTCCCGGGCTCGAGTTCGCTAATTTCGAATTAACGAACTTCCGTCGCGACGTAATTAAATCGAATTTAATTAAATAATTATGCCTAGCAAAATTACTATTCACATCGCTAACGAATTAATTCTAAATTAACTCGTTTGCCCGAGTTAAAATCTAATTTTAATTCCGCGTCGAAATCTAATTTCGTTTAATATATCAAATATATTATTTTATCGATTAATTCCAAATTAATCTTTCTCTCTCTTCAAATAGTACTTTATCCCAGATAAAGTCTCTCCGCAATTAATCCCGGATTAATTATCCTCGAATCATACGTCATTGGTGAATCTTCGGGAAGCGACCCAAGAGATCCCTGGATATATTGGCAGTAAATCCGATCGTCGGACTATCCGAACACGTACATACCAAGTACTACATTTTTACCGATTTACGAGACAAGGTTGACTTCTAGCAAAGCGCCATGCATACCCAATTCTCCAGAAATATTCTTAATGGAATATATAATCTATGTCAGACGTAGTATACGTAGTATTGCGTATTGCGATCCAGTATCGGATGATCACATGCAAGGCCTGGGGCTGGAATAGTGTCTCCCCGTACGAAGCATATATCGGATCACTAGCAACTAGTCTCTTTATTATCGGATAATCATGACCTAGTCATATTATCCTGATGGTTGCAACCCTTAGAGAACGAGTTATGTATCCCTGCATGATCATCATCTCCATATGACTGAAGTGATAATTCCATCTTGACATCACACTCAATACACTACGATTCTCAATAAACCCAGAAGAGGCGTACACATAACCTGTTAAAGTCCTGGACGACCAAAACCAAAGCGTATTGATTGTCGCAAGTACTAGCGATGCAAGTCAGAGGTTAAGACCAAATACACCTACCCTGATGCGGATTCCCATAGACACATAGTCATACTACCAATGGGATTCCGCGGGGTCTATCCAGAGCGAAGCTGTTTTCCGTACCATCGGTAAAACACAACCTCATATCACACTTGCATAAGTATCCAATACTTAAATACATGAGAATTATGTTGTTACGCTTCCATAACACACACAAGTGCAATATTAGTCTATTCCGCATTATCGATGTCCAGTCTCGATAATACTACGACTAGGGATATTTAATGATTAAACCTTTATGGATTGATATTGTCTCATATCTTATCAATTCGGAACTAATCATAAGGACTTTCATCATTCACACATTTAAGTAATCTAATTACGAAATGATAAAAGGCAATTTCCATTGCTACATAATTAATTTGTACAAAAACACAATGTCTTTTACAAATAGTGACGCTATGGGTCATAATTGTCCAACAGATATTTGTTCATCTTGATTCTTTGTTTTTTTTTGTTTCTTAAGTGTTTTTGCCTATTTTGAATCGTCTGTGACCGCAATACCGGCCTTATACCGGCATACCGGTGAAAAAAATACACTAGACACAGCCTCTGGAAACGAAAAGTTTCATACCGAGATTCATATCGGCATTCATACCGGTCTTTCTAAGGATTACATAGCTTATGGAACTGGGTAAGTTTCATACCAGCATTCATATCGGAATTCATACCGGTCTAACTGAGTACTACATAGCTACTGGGACCAGGGTAGTTTTCATATTGGTCCCATATCGGACTAAATACCGACCAACTTATTCCAAAAATATAGCTACTGGAACCGGGCTAGTGTATACCGGCTTACATACCGATCTATATACCGGCGAACCTATGAGTAAAACATAGCTACTGAAATCGGGAAGCAACCATACCGGTCTTATACCGGACCCAAATCGGTCAACACATAGAATTTTTTTAAGAGCTCAAGTGACTTGAAAAGCAAAAAAAAAGAGTAAAAAAGTTCTAAAATTTAGTTGAATTTGGTTGGTTCCATATCATCAATTGGGTGTCCCTGAAGGGTAATTCAACAAAATTTCTATTGAGGCACCAAATTTTCATCCCAATTTGCATACGTCTGGGTTTGTTTGCATGCTTGTTTGCCTATTGTTCTAGTTTTTGATTTGCTTAATCCAAGCATTCTAGCCTTAGGTTTTCTTTGAATTGAGTCTACGTATTTGCTAATTCTTACTCGCATTACTCTGTTTGCCCTATATTGGTTTCTTGTTGTTTATGTTAGCTTGAAGATTACACATTGTTATGAACTTCTATAGTAAGTCATATTCACATTATATTTAGTGCAAACACGAGTGGAGTGGAGTGATACGTAATTGAGTGCAAACACGTGAGTGTGTGAGATTGTGAGGTTATATAATTATTTTCACATATTTGTTACATCTAATCTGTTTGTTGAAGCTTTGAGATGCAGGTACTAGTTTGACGGTGGATGAGAAGCTTGAGGCTTTAGATAGAAAGTTTACAGATATGATGGAGAACATGAATATTGCTTTGGAGAGGTTTTCAAAGAGTTTTGATAATATACAGACAGGCAATATTCCACAAGTACCACCACAAGTTGTGCCACCGCGGCAAGTTCCACCACCTCGAGTACCAGTAGTGGAAGAAGAGGCTGAGAACGATCCTGATGGGTTTGATGATTTGGAAGACTCAGTTGAGGAGGAAGAGAGGTATAGGCCCAGGAATCATAGGCAAGAGCGGAGGCATGATAGAAGAGATAGGAGGTTTGATAGGCAGAGAGAATTTGATGACAGACATGAGGATTATGAAAGGAGGGGTTATGGTAGACATGGTGATATTGATGGTGATTTGAGTAGCATCAAGATCAGGATACCAAACTTATGGGGCAAGAATGATCCTGAAGCGTATTTGGAGTGGGAGAAGAAAATAGAGTTGATTTTCAACTGTCATCATTACTCTGATAAGAAGAAGATCAACCTGGCATCCATGGAATTCACTGATTATGTGATGATTTGGTGGGATCTGATTGTCACTAACAGAAGGAGGAATTATGAGAGGCCAGTTCATACATGGGAAGAACTTCGAGGTCTCATAAGGAAACGATTCATACCCAGCCATTACTACTGAGAGTTGTATTAGAAACTACAGCATCTATATCAAGGGGCCAAGAGTGTAGAGGATTACTATACTGAGATGGAGGTTGCCTTAATCATGGCAAATATAGTGGAGGATGTAGAGGTTACTATGGCACGGTTTCTATGGGGTTTGAATAAAGAGGTTGCCAACATGGTGGAGTTGCATCATTATGTTGATTTGGAGGATATGCTTCACATGGCTATCAAGGTAGAGAGGCAACTTAAGAAGAAGACTACATCCAGATTTGGTACTCAGACTACTTCTGCATGGAAGGGGAAATGGGTTCCTAATGATCGACGGGATGGAGGCTTTAATAAGCCAATGACAGAACCAAGTGCCAAGGGTAAGGAGGCTGCAGAACCAAGCAAGGCTAGACCAAAACCTGAGGGTACAACACCCAAGACTAAGGACATCAAGTGCTTCAAGTGTTTGGGGATGGGACATTATGCTTCACAATGCCCCAACAGGCGCACCTTGGTAATTGATAAGAAGAGTGGTGAGGTACATTCTACTGACAGTGAGGTTGAGGTTTAGGATGATGAGCCTGCGATGGAGGATACTAGTGATAGAGAGGGAGCTGCATACCCGCTGGATAACTTGTCCTTAGTTGTGAAGCGTTCTCTGAGTGCACAAATTGGTGAGGATGAGAGTGATATACAAATGGAGAACATATTCCATACTAGATGTCGTGTGAATGGAAAATGGTGTAGTATGATCATTGACGGGGGTAGTTGTACTAATATCGCAAGTACATCTTTAGTTGAGAGGTTGGGATTAGATTGCTTTAGGCATCCCAAGCCTTACAAGTTGCAGTGGTTGAATGACTGTGGAGAAGTACGAGTGACTAGGCGGGTATTATTGAGTTTCGTCATTGGGCCTTATACTGGTGATGTTTTTTGTGATGTTATACCCATGCATGCAGGACACATTCTTTTAGGAAGGCCATGGCAATTTGATAGAAAGGTTATACACGATGGATTTAAGAATAAGTATTCATTTCAGCATAAGGGAAAACCCATTACCTTATACCCACTTACACCGAGGCAAGTCCACGAAGATCAAGTCAAGTTACAACTTGAGAGAGATAGAGAAAAAGAGAGTGTAAACACAGCCTTGGAGAAAACACGTGAGGGGAGTGTGACCGAACCTGGTAAGGAAATTAAGGCTAAGGTCGTGAGTGTTCCCAATGGGTGTGTGAGTGAACCTAAGGGGGAAACGAAAGGGCGAGTGAAAAAGAGCTTCTACATTGATGAGGGTGAAGCAATGAGAGCTTACAAGGCTAGCAAGCTCGTGATTTTGCTAGTCTACAAAGATCACCATATTTGTTTAGCTAAAACTGACCATTTGCTTTCTTTTTCCATTTCATCTCTTTTGCAGGAATTCAATGATGCGCTGACAGAGGACATTCCTAGTGGGCTCCCACCCATTAGAGGTATTGAGCACCAGATAGATTTCATACCTAGCGCAATCACTCTCAATAAAACAGCCTACCGAAGCAATCCGGAGGAAACAAAGGAACTTCAGAGGCAAGTGCGAGAGTTGATGGAGAAAGGGTATATTAGAGAAAGTATTAGTCCTTATACGGTACCAGTTCTTCTAGTTCCTAAGAAAGATGGGACGTGGAGTATGTGCGTTGATTGTCGAGCGATCAATAATATAACAGTAAAGTATCGTCACCATATTCCTAGACTAGATGACATCTTAGATGAATTACATGGTTCCAAAATTTTCAGTAAGATTGATTTAAAGAGTGGATATTGTTAGACAGTTATGACCCATAGCGTCACTATTTGTAAAAGACATTGTGTTTTTGTACAAATTAATTATGTAGCAATGGAAATTGCCTTTTAGCATTTCGTAATTAGATTACTTAAATATGTGAATGATGAAAGTCCTTATGATTAGTTCTGGATTGAGATGATATGAGACAGTATCAATCCACGACGGTTTAATCATTAAATATCCCTAGTCGTAGTATTATCGAGACTGGACATCGATAATGCGGAATAGACTAGTATCGCACTTGTGCGTGTTATGGAAGCGTAACAATATAATTCTCATATATTTAAGTATTGGATACTTATGCAAGTGTGGTAGGAGGTTGTGTTTTACCGATGGTACGGAAAAAAGCTTCGCTCTGGATAGACCCCACGGAATCCCATTGGTAGTATGACTATGTGTCTATGGGAGTCCGTATCAGGGTAGGTGTATTTGGTCTTAACCTGAGACTTGCATCGCTAGTACTTGCGACAATCAATACGCTTTGGTTTTGGTCATCCAGGACTTTAATAGGTTCTGTGTACACCTCTTCTGGGTTTATTAAGAATCGTAGTGTATTGGGTGTGATGCCAAGACGGAAGTATCACTTCAGTCATATGGAGATGATGGTCACGCAGGGATACAGAACTGGTTCTCTAAAAGGTTGCAACCGTCGGGACAATATGACTAGGTCATGATTATCCGATAATAAAGAGACTAGTTGCAAGTGATCCGATATATGCTTCGTACGGGCCAGACATTATTCCAGCCCCAGGCCTTGCATGTGACATCAGATACTGGATCACGAGATACGCAATACTACGTATACTACGTCTGACATAGATTATATATTCCATTAAGAATATTTCTGGAGAATTGGGTAGGCATGGCGCTTTGCTAGAAGCCAACCTTGTCTCTTAAATCGGTAAGAACGTAGTACAAGGTACGTACGTGTTCGGATAGTCCGACGACCGGATTTACTGCCAACATATCCAGGGATCTCTTGGGTCACTTCCCGAAGATTCACCGATGACGTATGATTCGAACTTTATTAATCTGGGATTAATAGCGGAGAGACTTTATTTAGGATAAAGTACTATTTGAAGAGAGAGAACGATTAATTTGGAATTAATCGATAAAATAATATATTCGATATATTATACGAAATTGGATTTCGACGCGGAATTAAAATTGTATTTTAATTCGGGCTAACGAATTGATTTAGAATTAATTCACAAGCGACATGAATAGTAATTTTGCTAGGCATGATTATTTAATTAAATTTGATTTAATTACAACGCAACGGAAAACTCGTTAATTCGAAATTAACGAAACCGAGCCCGGAATGTGTTTGCGATGCCTTTCCGATTTTGAATCAAGTGCAGCCGCAAGTCACATTGTGAGTCACATCACTTGTCACTTTAGTGATAGATGTCAAGTCACCTTTTTGGTGAGTGACATGCAGTCACTATTCATGATAGAAGTTGGTGTGGGCTTTTAATGCAAATTTGGAGCCAAAACTTTGGTTGACTTTTTGAAAGGCTAATACCAAATTTTTGGTAATAGATTTGATTATTATTGTTTTATGAAAACAAAAAACACAAAAAATAGAAACTCTCTCTCCCACATCTTGCCATTGCCGTGAGCTCTCCTTGGTGAAGGAGGAATTGTTTTTCTTTCATCTTTTGCTAGCACAAACAAGGAATCAATACAAGGTGATAGGGAACCGAACTAAGAGCTTGGAATCCTTTAAAGCTTGGAGCTTGATCATCTTCATCAACAAAAGAATCCTTGGCCGAATCCATCAAAGTGCAAGGAGAAAATTGTGTTGATCATCACATCCAAAAGTCGTTCAATGTAAGTGTGTTTCCGCCACTCTTCGTTGCGTATTCATTATATTTATATGCTTATATTGATCTTGGGACCACCTTAGAAACCAACAGATACCATCAAATTCGCATGAGAGAGGGAGATGAGTGGAAAACTGCATTTAAGACCAAGTATGGCCTGTATGAATGGTTAGTTATTCCATTTGGTCTTACAAATGCACCTAGCACATTTATGAGATTGATGAATCATGTTATGTGTACATTTATAGGTAGGTTTGTTGTAGTTTATTTTGATGACATCTTAGTTTACAGTAAAATAATAGATGAGCATGTTACGTATTTGAAGCATGTTCTTGATGTGTTAAGGCAGGAGAAACTCTATGCTAACATTGATAAGGGCACTTTTTGTATGGATAGAATGGTTTTCCTTGGTTTTATTGTAAGTGCAGATGGCATCGAAGTTGATGTGGAAAAGGTAAAGGCAATTCAGGATTGGCCTACATCGACAACTGTGACCGAAGTCAGAAGCTTCCATGGATTAGCAAGCTTCTACCGTAGATTTGTTAGAGACTTCAATAGTATTACAGCACCACTGACTGAAGTAGTGAAGAAAACTGTTGGCTTCAAATGGGAAGAAGAGCAGGAGCGTGCATTCCAGGATCTTAAAATGAAGTTGTACAGTGCACCAGTTTTGGCGCTACCTAACTTTGAGAAGACATTTAAGATTGAGTGTGACGCATCCGGATTAGGCATTAGAGTGGTTCTTATGCAAGAAAAATGAAAAATTGCCTACTTTAGTGAGAAGCTTAACGGAGCAGTTTTGAGATACCCCACATACGACAAGGAGTTGTATGCGCTAGTGAGAGCCCTTGAGACTTGGCAGCATTATCTATGGCCTCGAGAGTTTGTGATCCATACAGATCATGAGTCATTGAAGCATTTGAAAGGTCAAGGTAAGCTAAAAAAACGGCACACATGATGGTTAGATTTTGTTGAGACATTTCCATACGTAATCCGCTACAAACAAGGTAAGGAAAACATTGTCGCCGATGCACTATCGCGAAGGTATGCTTTACTTACTTCATTGAATGCAAGGATACTTGGGTTTGAATTTATTAAAGAACTTTATGAAAATGATACTGACTTCAGTACTATCTATGTTGGATGTGAAAAGTCTACCTTTAGTAAATTCTACCAACATAATGGGTTTCTGTTTAAGGAAAATAGATTATGCATTCCTGTTTGTAGTATGCGTGAATTGTTAGTTAAGGAAGCGCATGGGGGAGGTTTAATGGGGCACTTTGGCATTGCCAAGAAATTAGGAGTTTTGAGTGAACATTTCTATTGGCCTAAAATGAGAAGAGATATTGAGCGTTTGTGTGATAAATGCTTAACTTGTAAAAAGGCTAAATCTAATGTTATGTCTCATGGTTTGTATACACCATTACCTGTACCTAGCGAGCCATGGGTAGATGTATCAATGGACTTTATATTGGGTTTACCTAGGACTAGGCGGGGTAGAGATTCCATTTTTGTAGTGGTTGATAGGTTCAGTAAGATGGCACACTTTATAGCATGTCATAAGACTGATGATGCCACTAACATTGCTGACTTGTTCTTTAGAGAAGTAGTACGACTCCATGGAATTCCACGAAGTATAGTTTCAGATCGTGATGTTAAATTCCTTAGTCACTTTTGGAAAGTTTTATGGGGTAAATTGGGAACTAAACTTTTGTATTCTACTACTTGTCACCCTTAAACTGATGGATAAACTAAGGTGGTTAATAGGACTTTAACTCAGTTATTACGTACTATTATCACTAAGAACTTAAAAACTTGGGAGGATTTTTTGCCTTTTATTGAATTTGCATATAACCGTAGCATTCATTCTTCTATATCTTATTCACTATTTC
>SKCR01018975.1:0-76064 GCA_019454045.1 Zanthoxylum bungeanum
ATCATGAACTGAAAACGTAAACATTAACTAAAACTGTAAACATTAACTAAAAGCATAAACCTGAAGTAAACTATAAACATGACGTCAACTGTAAACATAGTCTAAAACTGTGAATCTAAATCGAAAATTTAAACATAAAGTATAATAATAAACATGATTGTAAATCATAGACGTGAATGGTAAACTGTAAACATGACATGAAAACTATAACATAAACTTAAAAATATAAACTTAACTGTAAATCATGAAACGTATACTACAAACGTGGCATGTAACTATAAATCATGAATTGAAATATGCAATTCATGAACTGATATATGTATTAGTTTATGCATACAATGCACGTACTAAATTCATTGCCTATTTTATATGAGATGAACATTGTCTGAGTAAATTTCCTAACTAGTACAGTAGTACCTTTATAATAGGAACACATAAGTTGAAAATGTAAATGTAAACATGCGATGTGTAAACGTAAATTGAAAACATGTATATATAACTTGTGAATACATGAATTGTAATCGTGTAAACATGGATTGTAAATTGGGAACGTAAGCCGTAAATATGAACAACAAAAGTGGATTATTGCTGCAATTGAGGCAGCAATAGAAGCCTTCTGGATTGATAATAATCTAATTAGATTAGATATAGTTCTGTTAGCATCTGAGCTAGGCTACAGCACATGCTGAAGAATTAATAGTCTCATCAACGATCCAGATATATACTTCAATTATACATCTGATTCGTTCGGATCATACATCGTGGCGATGTGATGATCGAATAAATCGCATCAGATGATAATTATGCAAATCCGCTGACAAAACCATTTTCTCAGCAGAAGTTTGAGCGAACCATATATAGTTCGGGTGTAGGACACTTGAGTGATTGGCTATAGGCCAAGTGGGAGATTATTGGACAGTTATGACCCATAGCATCACTATTTGTACAGATCATGGTGTTTTTGTACAAATTAACTATGTGACAAAGGAAATTGCTCTTCTATCATTTGTAATTAGATTACCAAGATGTATAAATGATAGAAGGTCCATATGATTAGTTCCGGATTGAGATGATATGAGACAGTATCAATCCATAAAGGTTTAATCATTAAATATCCCTAGTCGTAGTATTATCGAGATTGGACATCGATAATGCGGAATAAACTAGTATTACACTTGTACGCGTTGTGGGAGCATAACGACATAGTTATCATATATTTGGGTATATGATACTCATGCAAGTGTATTAGGAGGTTGTGTTTACCGATGGTACGGAAACATCTTCGCTCTGGATAGACCCCTCAGAATCCATTGGTAGTATGACTATGTGTCTATGGAAGTCCGAATCAGGGTAGGTGTATTTGGTCTTAACCTGAGACTTGCACCGCTAATACTTGTGACAATCAATATACTTTTGTTTTGGTCATCCAGGGCTTTAACAGGTTATGTGTACACCTCTTCTGGGTATATTGAGAATCGTAGTGTATTGTGTGTGATGTCGAGATGGAAGTATCACTCCAGTCATAGTGGAGATGATGATCACGTATGATACGAAACTCGTTCTCTTATATGCTACAGCTATCAGGATATTATGACTAGGTCATGTTTATCCGATTATAGAGACTAGTTACCAGAGATCCGATATGTGCTTCGTACGAGGCAGACACAATTCCAGCCCCAGGCCTTGCACGTGACATCCGATGCTGGATCGAAATATGCAATACTATGTATACTACGCCTGATATAGATCACATATTCCAGTAAGGATATTTCTGGAGAATTGGGTAGGCATGGCGCTTTGCTAGAAGCCAACCTTGTCTTGTAAATCGGTAAAAACGTAGTACTAGGTACTTACGTGTTCGGATAGTCCGACGACCGGATTTACTGCCAACATATCCGGAGATCTCATGGGTCGCTTCCCGAAGATTCATCGATGACGTATGACTCGCACTTTATTAATCTGGGATTAATTAATGAGAGAGATAAAATTATTCTGGGATTAATTACAGAGATATTTTATCTGGGATAAGATATTAATTAAAGAGAGAGAACGATTAATTTGGAATTAATCGATAAAATAATATATTCGATATATTATACGAAATTAGATTTCGACGCAGAATTGAAAATAGATTTTAATTCGGGCAAACGAGTTAATTTAGAATTAATTCGTTAGCGACGTGAATAGTAATTTTGCTAGGCATAATTATTTAATTACGTCGCACCAGAAAATTCGTTAATTTGGAATTAGTAAACCCGAGCCCGAGAGTGTTTGCAGACGCACTTGCATTTCGAATTCAAGTGCGGCCCACAAGTCACATCAAGCGTCAAATCACTAGTTAATCAATTGATGTGATGTCTAGTCATTTTGAGTGATATGACAACTTGTCATTGTGATTGATGTGGTAGTTGGAAAGCATTTAATGCCATTTTGGAGCCAAATTTTGTTGTCCTTTTTGAAAGGCTTTTTACAAAATTTTGGTATATGTTTTTTAATTGATTTTAGAAATCATTTTAAGTGTATTAGATACACAATTCTCAACCAACACACTCTCTCCACTCTTCTCTCCTCTCTCACGCCCAATGGGGTGTTTTGGTTCTTCCGTCACTGTCATTGTCGTGAGCCAAGGAGAAGCTAAAGGAAATTTTACGGCAAAATTTCCGGAGTGCTAGCACGCTTTCGGAGTCTTGCGAAGGTGATAGGGAACCGCACCCGTGGGCTTGGAATACACATCACAAGCTTGAAGCTTGATGGAGATCCATGGCCGATTTTTGGAGCTCAAAAACTAGTAAATGTCGAACAATATGGGCTCAAAGCTTGAAGAATTTTGTCGTTCCTCGCATCGCCTCAACCGATCGTTGTAAGTATGATTCCGCCATACTTTTACGAGTATTCACATGTTGTTTCATTGCTTAAAATGATCCTTGGGACCTAATAGAAACCCAACAGACCAATCACTTGAGACATCACCATATGACACAAACAATTATCACAACAACAATAACAACATGAATCTCGGCTTAATACATCACCATATCATGAATTTTATGTTTGAGTATACCTTACACTAATGGAAATGACCAAATCCAAACCCTAGGTTTTGATTCAACTCAAACTATGCACAAATCATGAAATTATACACCAAATTAAGCATGATTAACACTTTAATTAACCAAAATCATGAAAAATTGACATGGGTCATTGTAGACACTGCATTTTTATGCATAGTCTGATGATAAGTCTCTTACGGTGACACCCTCTGAAAATTGGAAAATTATTATGATGAATATCAGGAAGGAAAGAAACTCCAAGGAACACAGCCAAAATCCAACCGGAAATCACTTATGTCTGACCTACATTCTCTCAAAAACATAACATATGGCATGACTTGACATGAAAACCCTACATCTGTCGTACATAACACAGCTGTCAGTGTACGAGCAGTAGTCAGTTACTGAAGTTAAGAAACCTGATTATGTTCGGCCGAACATATATTTCAAATCTCATAGCTGGCCGGATATGTATCGAGCTGGCAATAATTATGAACATCTTTAGTTACTAGAATCACGGACATAACTATATCCGACCGAATGTATATCTCAAAATATATATCTGGTCGGAAATATCTCGAGTTGTAACTAACACAACAGATTGGTAATCATCGGAGAATGAGAAGGGTTATGTCATTTCCTTCCATTCTTAACCCCTCTCATTTTCTATAAAAAGAGGGTTCCACCTTCTTAAACAGAAGCTGCCTAAGAAAATTCTGCCAAAAATTTGAGAAGAGAAAAAATTCCCTTTGATCATTGGAGTTTATTCTTTTCCAGCAAGAATCCAAGTAGAAACCCGGCTTTTAGAAGTGTTCTTGAGCTCCCGACATCTAGAGGTAAGACCTGAGGGAACCTTCTTTCACTTTCATATTTTGGAGTTTCTATATTAACATAGTATCTCCAGCCAGACGTACACACGTCCGGTCGGACAATAAATACCTATGACTAATTGATAACAATATCAGACAACATCACTGATTTAATATTTCACTCCTTCATGTTTGCTTTCAGTTTATCATTGAATAATAATATGCATGTAATTGTTTACTCCATTGTTTAGTTTATTATTATGCATGTTCTTCCTTTTGCTTATATGTATGTTTCTGTTTATTTTTTGATCCGCGATGGATATCTGGACGGACTCATCATACATCAAGCCAGACATTGATGAACATATCCGGACCTTAAGTACCTCAAAAATTTTTATCTGGCCTGGCTTCTTTACTTATTGTTTATTACATTGCATGATGTGCTTTTCCATTATAGTTATCATATAATATTTGAGGTTATGCTTATTGTAGTGTTGTTTATTGTTGAACCCGTTAAGTTTATGTAGTTTATGTAGTATATTTGGCTAGACTCCTATAAGTCAGGCCGGACATTACTATCATAATATATATCCAGCCTACAATAAACTATATCCGGCCAGGCCGATGAAATGCATGCTCCGATTTATTTTATCACTATTTTATCAATGTTGTAATAATTTATTGATATTTACTCTGCTTATTTTTATAATTCATGTTTGTGTATTATATGCCTTTAAACTGGTTTTGCGTGTTCTTGTATTATAAGATATAGGGATACCTCATTTGAGCGTAAATATTATACTGGCATCAATAAGGGATTGTTCCGAACCTACACGGGTTTAAGGTTTGAGGGGTGTAGTTCATTCTTAAAATCATTCCCGGTGTCTCATACAGTATGGTAACTCCTATATTCTCCAATTAGTCCCCCACAGGATTATTCGTACTCTCTATGAGTTGTGAACCCAACAGTATTGTGGTCGCTGACGTCATAGGCATAGCGGTAAACCCTGTTTCTCTCCTACAGTCATGCTTGGGTTTCTATAGTTCAAAGCTTAATCTTGATAAATCGTGTTGAGATGCAAAAAAAAAATGCTAAAATAGAGAATAAGAAACTAACTTGCTTCAATTAGCATTTAAAGATTGTAAATATGGTATTTTTACGCATAGCCCAATGATGAGTCTAGTATAAGGCACTATTCAAAAGTACAGAAAGTTGTGAGGTTGAATGCCAGGAAATGAGAACTCCAAAGAATTTAGAAAATAACTGAAACCCAGGTCGGACACCACATATGTCCGGCTAGACTTCTCTCAGACCATAACATTTGGTCAGCCATATCCTAGGAACCCTAAATCCGACCGGATAAATTACAATTGTCATTGAGTGAGCAGATTTTCAATCGTTGAAGTCACATGATCTGATTATGTCCGACCAGACAGAAATTGAAAGTAAATGTCCGGCCGGATGTGAGTCGAGATGTCAACGCATGTGTAAATTTCAAATAACTAGAATTGCATACTGATTAATGTCCAGCCGGACTCATATCTCAAAATATATATCCTGCTGGATATATATCGATATATAACTGAAGCAACAGATTGGAAATCACTCCAGACAAGGAAGAGACATGGGGGATTGTGTCTTTCTCCTTTTTTTTTTCTTAAACCCATATGACATAATAAAAATGGGGCTTGCCTATTGAATTGGACAACTTTGAATCTCTCTACTGCTGACCAAAAAATCCTGAATCAATATCTAGTTAACCCAACCAAAACTTGTAATGAGTCGCTGGAGTTCTCCTCCTAGACATGATGATAAAAAAGGATGCTTCTTAAGCCAAGCTGTAATAAAGGTACGACATGAGGGCACCTTGAATTCTATTAACACATTTTTTTATTTCATGTTATAATACAGTTGTTGGGGCAGATATGAGACCCCTAGGGTCAGATCTGCACACCGTGCAGCGGAAGTAGGTCTAACCCATATATATCAAGGATTGGTGTAATTTTAAATTATTTTATAGAATATTATATTCTGTTACGAGTCCGTAGAAATAAATGAGGACCAAATCGAAGTCCGAAACTCTGGAACAAAGAAAATAAAGTTTCAGTGCTCATTGGCAATAGTTTTCGGCGTGTCGCGACGCTCAGACTTTGGAGTCATAATGCCAATCTGTGAATAGATAGCGTCGCGACGTGCAAGGTTGAGCGTCGCAAGGCTTAAACTCTGAGAGTTCAGTATCGCGATGCTGCCCTGTGTAAAATATTGGGAAAGGCATTTTTACTTTTAAATCAATTCAAAACGCTTCCAATTTTCTACAAACACTTCAATATACCTAAAAGTCCAATTTTAACATCAAACTGTACGGGCCAAATTTGAACCAAGGTTATAATTATCTTTTCACCTAGGCCCAATAACAGTCAGAGTCTAAATTCCTTCAAATAGCTTCCAGACCAAGGTTTGACTAAATGTCTAAACCTTTTGCATCTCGCCCATATCCCAATGGCAAACACCCATTTGCTTTCCACAAAAAAAAATCACATTAATTCCCCAACTGCTATATCCATTTTTTTCCTAAAATGAAAACAACGTCCAGTTCTTCATCATCGAAAGTCATGACATATAAATGTGTTATGGGTCCCACCCCCATAAATACAGGCCTCATTCTAGCTATGAAGAGATTCTTCCAAATCTATAAATAGGGGCATAATTCAGAAGCAATGAGGGATCCTAAGACAAGCTTGAGCATTATCTCCTTAAGCTTTCAAACCCTCTTACCTTAAACACTAGACCACCGCCTACACGATAGTCCATGGAGGTCAAGGTAACCTCAGAACTTGTTCTTCATTCACTTTTTGCTCGCCTATTCTACTAGTTTGAGCGTCAGAGTGCCTATGACGCCTACCACACCGGTAAGTAGAGGCTCGCCGCTCACTCTACCTTCATTTTGTAGGATCGCTAGTGCCTCATCATATAAATTCTTGATTATAGACCTCAGGTGAAATCCAGCGTCTATAATTTGGCGCCCATGGTGGGGATTAGCGATTTATAGCAAGCAGAGAATCTCTCAGTCTACGATTCTTTCAACAAACCTACTAACATGACCTCGAGCAGCAAGCAAACACCAAACCCCGTGGTCGCTCAATTAGCCACTCTATAAGAACAGTTACAATCATTGTAAGAGGAAAATCTAGCCGTATGAAGCTCCAATATTAACCTTCAGAAGCAATGAAAGTAAATTTCCTCAACCTCCCAACAACGCGAAGCTACAAATCACCCCAGCAATCCTATTATTCATTCCAACCTCTTGGAAGCATTCAATAATATTGCAAGTGATGATCCGCCATCAGACGACCTTCCATAAAATCACCAAAGAAGCCAACACATCTCTCTGACCGACCAAGCACAACAAGTCACATCACCATGCGCAAAGAAATATTGGAGTTCAGTGAGGTAATTTTATCCAGCCTACCTGGTGTCACACTACCAGTGAGAAAAAGTCAAGCCAGCATGATCTCAGATACTCCCTACTTGGGGTCCATCACTTCCATGGAACTCTCACGAAAGTTCAGCCCCCAGAAATGAGGCTATTTAATGGATCCACGGCCCCAGACTATATGGAAAGATTACCATCAACTCCCAATGACGTGGAAGGATAGCCATAATTCCCATATGACATTGATAGATTACCTTCGACTCCAAACTACATTTGAGGATAGTCATTCTCTCCAAACGACATCGATGAATCTTCATCTCCTTCATACGACATGATATGACTGTCATCTCCCTTAGATGACATTGATGGAATGTCATATACTCCAGACTATATGGAAGGATTGTTATCTCTTTCAAACGACATGAAAGAATATTCATCTTCTCCAGTCGACATGGAATGATTGTCATCTATTCTACATACGACATGTATGGAATGCCATCAACTCCAGAAAATATAGGAAGTCATTCATTGAGTAAAATCTATCGAACTTTTATGGACCTCCATCAGGTCCAATCGACCAAAGTCTCTTTGACCTCTATCGGGTCGAGTTGAACGAAGCCTTATGACCTTCATAGGGTTAGGTAGAGTGAAAAAACCTAAGGAAATTCATCCGATCAGGTAGAGTGAAGTATCCCCAGCACCTTCATCAGGTCGTGTAGAATGAAAAACCCTGATGACCTCCATCAGGTCCAGTCGACCGAAGTCTCTTTGACCTCCATCGGGTCGAGTCGACCGAAGCCTCATGACCTTCATCAGGTCAGGTATAATGAATAACCCCAAGGACCATTATCACATCCGGTTGAACAAAGTCTCTTGGACCTCTATCAGGTCCACATAAGCTCCTGACCTCCATCAGGTCGGGTAGAGTGAAGAGCCCAGAGGACCTCCATCAGGTCAGGTTGAGTGAAGAACCCCGATGACCTTTTTCATGTCGGGTAGAGTAAAGAATGCCGACGACTTCCATCAGATTTGGTCGATCGAAGCCTCATGACCTTGATCAGGTCAGGTAGAGTGAAGAACCCCGAGGACCTCCATCAGGTCTAGACGAACAAAGTCTCATGAACCCCTATCAAGTCTAGAGGAGTGAAGACTCCTTTAGAACCTTCATTAGGTCTAGTGGATCGGGGACACGAAGAATATATGCTTGAAGATGAAATTTCAACCTATTGGATCGACCGACAACAATCCCATTCGACAAGGCATACTTTTTATTACAAACGTATCGCCATATAGCCCACTCAACAAAGCACACTCCTTGTAATAAAGCCATCAATTGGCTTACTCGACGAAGCCTCCAAACAACAGGTATGATTGTTCTACCTTCGCCACTAACCATTTTTGCAATTTCACTTATGCAGTGGTCCCATTTGACACGACAAGACCTTATTCTAACTCTAGACAAATATCAAATGACCTAGACGACTCTATCCCAGACGGCACATATAAAAGCTTGGCTTTAGTCAAAAGATCATATTCGACACGACAAGTGAAAGACAGCTGAATTCATCTATGTCTAGAGTCCATTCGACAAAACTCGTTCTTTGCCTAATGAATTTCATTTTTTGCTCCAAACGATATTGTTTCACAAGCATATATGCGATATCATATCGTATTGTTCCATCCGACACATTTGAAATGATCAATATCTAGTCGACGGATCCAACAACTAGCTCATTTGATGAAACCACCATACGATAAGTTTTACCATATGGAGCCATTGAGCTATATGACCCCAACTCCAATGATACATTCAAAGTTAACAGCCAACATGTCAAGCACTATTGGGGAGAATCCATCAAGCGTCAAAAAGACAGTCTCACACTTGCTGATCCAACCTAACATTCGGGCAGTCATGACTAGCTGACGACGTTAAACTTAGCGCTAATAGAGAGGCAACCCATGCAATTTATGTATATATTGAGATTTTGTGTGTTTTATTTTTGTAGGAAAAATCACAGACATGATGGAAGATGTTCTCGTAAAACTTCACAAGTATTTTCCTTCTCTCCCTCAAAACTCTCTAATGAAAGTCCGATTGGCGGGTGAGTCATCTAACTCTTTTATTTATTTATGCCTGGTTTAGGAAAAAGCACATATGCTAAGAAAAGAAGAGCTAAACGATTAGGTGTTTGCTATAAATGTGCACGTTGTACGTGTAATACTCTTTGTCGTTCCTTAGGAATGATGTCTGATAACTGCGATGATAAAATAAAATTCAATAAGGATGGCATGAGTAAGGAGTCTTTAGATGACATATCATTGACTTTTGAGATGTATCCCAGTGGATATGTGCATTACACGATACGCAATTTACATACATATTTTTGAAGAGAAAGATAACAATTAAGTCTCAGGAATCTGACTTTAAAAGACATTGTTTGCCAATTTAAAGAAAATTGGATGGGAAGCTTGTCCCTGACACATATATGTCATTCAAGCCATTACTACATGTACATAATTTTGATTTCTTTGTCTTTAACAAATAATTGTGATTTGTTTTGTTCGTTTCTTTTATTTTCGCCGACATGATCCAGACTTTTTGACTTTCCCGATTTAATTTACGATTCATCTAATAATTGTCATTTGGCATGTACTAGTGCTATTATTACTCACCCCTTTTCAGGATCTATAAATTCAGCTCGTCATTGCTCTCTTCCACACGACTTGTTGAGATGATTAACTGTGCTGATGCTTTTATTACTTTGCCAGGTAGCTTGGGCATAATGGAGGAAATTTTTACAGTGATATCTTGGGCGAACTTGAACATACATTATAAACTAATTGGACTGTTTAATATTGATGGATTTTTTGACTTTTTGTTTGTGTTTCTTGAAGATGCCAGGAGAAATGGGTTCCTTTCAAACCTCGTAAAAGATATCCTTTTTACTGCCATAACAACCAATGCTTTAATTGACCAACTTTTAGCCTTTGAACCATAAATTGACCCTATCATTTCCAAGATAAACTGGTCTGATATTGATCGTGGTAAGAAACGTCGGATAAATCTGGATCTTAACCTTTAGTTTTCTTTTTAGATGTAGAATTCCACGCTACCCAGGTACTGTCTTCTAAAATTTTATTCTTCTTTTTAGATATTGGGGACAATGTCTCAATTAGGTTTGGGGGAGGGGAATAGTTGACTAGTATCTTGTTTTTATTTTTCTTTGTGTTGTTTTTAGTCAAAAATTCAAGAAACAATTTTAAAAAATTGTGTTTTTATGTTTTAAACTTGACTAACCAAGTGGAATTGTGATTGAGATAGTTGTGTAAGGAATTTCCACTCCTGAGACGTATCTTAGCCTAATTCGTAACTAGTTAATTTTTGTTTATTTCCTTTTGAATTATTTAATTTTGTGAATTCTCCATAATATTGACCTAAATTGGAACTTCATATGCTCATTTGACAGATATTATCAACATACATGGTAACATACGAACATGGCTTGTATGTGAAAGTTTGTAATATTCAGTATTTTAGTTTATTGGAGGAAGCATATGAAAGCGATGGAATAATAAAAAAAATATGTGTATATAAATAATTAACCATGCTTTTACTTAGTAACCGGACGTCTTGCCTCAGTAAGCAGTGACTATTCTCATCAAACGGTAAAGCCTGAGTTAATAATAATAAAGTTTCTACTTAGTAACCGGACATCTTGCCTCAGTAAGCAGTAATTGTTCAAGTCAAACAGTAGAACTTTTAATATCTGAGATCCGAGTAATTAAGTCTGTAGGGGTGTTTTAACACCTAGTGCCCTAAAGCCAACTGGTTTGGGAGTCACTGGCCCAAAGCTCGCTATAAGGATTAAAGATGTTATATTGAAAAAAATCATTTGCCAAAAAAAGGTGTGAATTCTGATATAACTTTATGACAAAAATATTACTCTCTTTTCAACTACACTTATGAATATTATGAGTACAATGATTTGATTAATACCTTGTTAGTTTTGTATATGGAGAATGATAAAGATAATCATAGTATTTACTTATTTGGTAATTTAGAAAGAAAGAAAACAACTATTAACTTTGATAAGAAATTCACTTGTTTAGTCACTAACTTATTTTGTGTGTTTGATTGTACATTTGATTGACGTTTGTGGGTATCATCGCTGTAAGCCCTCACGAGACTACAACTCGTCCACTAGGGACACTGACACGCTCGAAAAAGTGGTCTTTTACTCACAAGTATAAGAGTGTCGAAGTAATAAAATAACCCGGTGAGTCCGGAGTCGATCCACAGAGAAGAGATTTAGCAAAATAGAATAATTACCAATGCGGAAAAGAAAAGTTTGATTTGTTGAAGTAGTTGGAGACTTTTAGGTTGGAATGCAATAATAGAATGAAATGCTGGAGTTAGGGGATCCACTTTTAGTCTTTTAAACATTTAGAAATCTCGCTTTATTATAATTTATAAATTGCCTTTGTTACCTACTTAATTTATTACAGGAATTAATTATGCCAATATAAAGAACCAGCCATAAAGGCGGTAATCATTTATGTCGATAATTAGTCCTACCAAGGTACTACGTATGCCAAAAATATAAAACCGGCCATAAAGGCGGTGATACCGTTTGTCTATAACAAGTCCTATCAATGTACTTAATTATGCCAAAATCGTATAAAACTAGCCATATATGTGGTGGAAAGATAAAACCAGCAGTAAAGGCGGTAGACAGATAAAATCAGCCATAAAGGCGGTAGAAAGATAAAACCGGCCATAAATGCGGTAGAAAGATAAAACCAGCCATAAAGGTGGTAGAAAGATAAAACCGGCCATAAAGGCGGTAGAAAGATAAAATAAACTTTAAAGGCGGTAGAAAGATAAAACCAACCATTAAGGCGGTAGAAAGATAAAACCAGCTATAAAGGCGGTAGAAAGATTATCAATAATTAATCTAGAATTAAATTAAGTTTTAATCATTAGATTTCAATTTATTTATTATAATAGAAGCGAGTTTAATTTATGTTTCCATTATAAAAGCTTCACCCTTACCCCAACAGTAAAGAAATTAACTACTCATTTTGTAATAAAACATACTCGTACTTTTATTATTTAAAGAAAAAGACATTACAAAAAGCTTTAAGTAAATAAATAAACAAGACTCTCTCCAAGATTTACAGAGGAATCAGGAAAGAAAGTATGAAAATTTCTAATGTCGGACGCTCTTATTTATAGGAAACTTGGCCACCCAGACCAGCGAATGCATGTTGTGGACACTTGTCAAAGAATGGTGAAGCCACGTTAGGGACACATTTCAGAGAATGGTGAAGCCACGTTGGGGACACATGTCACGACGCAAATGTTCCACGTGTCACGACGTGCTTGCAGAATTTACGATGTGCTTGCAAAATTTACGATGTGCTTGCAGAATTTACGACGTGCTTGCAGAATTTACGATGTGTTTGCAGAATTTACGACGTGCTTGCAGAATTTACGACGTGCTTACAGAATTTCCGTTTTTTCTTTTTCACGTCTAATTTGTCCCGTAGAGCTTCCGAGCAGTATTTTTCCTGACAAAAATATAAAATAACACAGTAAAAGCACTCAAATCATAACTTTAAAATATCATTTCACAAATGTGTCAATTTAAGGGGATTAGTGAAACTATAAGTGTAAAATGATTAACTTATCGTCTAATAAATATGCACTTTTTAGTATTCATCACACCCCCCAACCAGCTTATTACTGGTCCCTAGTAATTCAAGCGGAAGAAAAATTCTTATCTAAGTCAACAATTGTTTTCTTTCTTTCTGAATGATCAAATAAATGACTTCTCTTGTACTTTTTTTACCATTCTTCCATATACTCATAAAACAAGGTATTAATCAATATATTGTGCCCACAATATCACAGGTATTTATTGAAAAGAGAGTAATATTTTTGTCCTAAAATTATATTAGAGTTTACACATTTTTGGCAGTGAAAGTTTATTTATAAACATATCTTCAATCCATGTATTGAACTTTGGGCCAGTGACTCCCAAACCGGTTGGTTTTAGAGCACTAGGTGTTAAGACACCCATATAGGCTTAATCGGTTGGACCTCAGATAAATAGTGTCTAAAACATATCTTCAATCCGTGTATCGAACTTTGGGCCAGTGACTCCCAAACCAGTTGGTTTTAGGGCACTAGGTGTTAAGACACCCCTACGGGCTTAATTGCTCGGATCTCAGATAAACAGTGTCTAAAATATATCTTCAATCCATTTATCGAACTTTGGGCCAGTGACTCCCAAACCAGTTGGTTTTAGGGCACTAGGTGTTAAGACACCCCTACGGGCTTAATTGCTCGGATCTCAGATAAAGAGTGTCTGATTTCCTTAACCTTTCTTTTTAACCCTTGTAACGAGCTTTGGGCCAGTAATTCCCAGACCAGTTGGCCTTAGGGTACTAAGTGTTAAAATACCCATTCGGACTTAATTTCTCGGGTTAGAAAGGCCACGAAACGAACTTTATTCAAACTTTTTTTTTTTGCATAATAAAAAATTTCACTGCTTTTAGGTGTTACCTCCAACAAATTAGAGAACTGAATATTACATAATTTTCACTTACCACTCATGGTCATATGTTACCATATTGTTGATAATATCTGCCAGACGAGCATATAAAGATCAAATTTAATCAATGTTATATAGAATTCACAAATTTAAATGATTCAAAAAGAAAGGAACGATAAATAACTTGTTACGAATTATATTGAGATGCGTCTCAGGAGTGAAAACTCCTTACACAGCCACCTCTGAACAACAATTCCACTTGGTTTAGAAAATAAATTTGTTGTTAGTTTGTGTGTATATATATGTATATATATTTTTACACACAAAATAACAACACAGTAAGAACTAACATCAATGAAACCGACATAAAATTGAAAATATTTATTTCCTAAACTATCCTCTCCCCCCAACCAAAATGATACATTGTCCCCAATGTTTAAAGAAATAAAGAAAGAGTTTAGAATATATCACATGGTTATTGTGGAATTGACAGTTATAACTAAAGATCGCAGATAAAGGTCCAGGTTTACTTTGCGCTTTTTGCCATGATCGTTACCAGACCAGTTCAACTTGGAAAGAATAGGGTCGATTTTTGGTTCATAAGCTAGGAGTTGGTCAATTAAATCATCAGATGTTCGTGCAGTTAGGAAGATATCTCTTATCGGTTTTGAAATAAACCCATTCCTTTTGGAATCTTCAAGAAATACAAAAAGAAAATCAAAAAAATCCATTAACATTAATAAGCCCAATAGGTTTTTGGTGAATATTCAAGTTTGCCCATGACGCAACATTGAATATTTCTTCAACGTTCTGATGCGCCCCTGTGTAAAAATGAACACAGGCATCATGATCATTGATCATTTCAGTGAGTCTTTCAGACCCTGGGACAATACATTCTTCTCCATTTGATTTTCTGATGATGTGGCTTTCTGTTAAAGGTTTTGGATGGTCCCCAAAACTTGACGTCCACATTCTTGTATAACTTTTGAAATACACCCCATCAATCCAAGATTGCCACCGCCGTATACTAAGTGCATATTTCTTTTCACCATAACTCTACCCAATTCTCTTACTCCCTCAACAAATTATGGTTTAGTTCCGGAGCTAGTTCCATAAAATACACAGATATTAGTGAATCGTCGTTTTGAAGTTGTCTCCATTTATGCTACCTCTCTTAGCTAGATGTGTTGAGGAAATGGAGATGACGAGCTGAATTTATAGATCCTAAAAAGGGTGAGTGAGAAATGCACTAATATCTGCAAAATGACAACTATCAGAAAAATAGATCGTGAACAAAAAAGTTAGATACTGTCGGCAAAAAGTAAAGGAAAACAGTAATTTAAAGTAAAGAAAATCAATGCAATAATATGTACTAGTAGTTGTGATTGTGGCTCACATCGTCCTCTTGTTTTACGTCCAGTAACGGCTTGAACGCCCTCTATGGGTCGGGGATAGGCTTCCCATCCAATTTTCTTATAAATTGGCAAACAGGGTCTTTTAAAGTCAGATTCCCGAGACTGTATGGTTGTCTTTCTTTATGAAATTATTTGTGCAATCTGAGAATTTCACGATGAACATATCCACTAGGATGCGTCTCAAGAGTCGATGATATATCATCAAAAGGCTCCTTACTCAATCCATCCCTAATGAATTGTATTTTACCCTCACGATTATCGGACATCAATCCTAAATAACGACAACTGAGAGAATCGGCCCCGAAATAATGTCCTGTAATGTTTGTGATTTATGCTTTAGTTAACCGTGTATACTGTGGGTTGAAAGGGGTTTAATTAAAGGCACTATTAGAGCTAGGTAATGGTTTGGTATCTTCCCTCATTTACTACCTTTCTATAAGGAAAAGCTGTGAAGGCACCTAGATAATCATTTACTCGAAGCTTACCGTGATGGACTAATTTGGAGGACCTATTGTTTATTCATGTCACCAATGCGATAAGAGCCTAAGAGGCAATGGTATTTAAGAGAGTTTGCTCCACCCTCCCTCTGGGGAATTTTCAATAAGAAATCCATTTGATAGTCATTCACGTATCATCACTCGTTGGCACGTACCTTAGTGTATAAAAAAGGGTGTGCTCACATGGTTGTCTGAACCCTTGAGTGGGGAGACCTAGTTGTGGGCAATCCTTCGCCGACGGGAGCCTTTGTCTACACTCCTATAAACCTGCATGTGAACCATAGTTGTATGACCTATAAAAGCCACCCTTTTATGCTTGTGTCTGGGACCATCATCATTTGGATTCAGTTGGACTTCTTGTCACGAGATATGAGCTTGTTGGGCCATTTAAACTGGGACGAGTTTGTGTCTTATAACAATTGGGCCAAAAGCTTCTAAAATGTCGATGGGCCACTTCGTGTTTGGGCCCTCTATCATTTGAGGGTCTTTAGCCACATTATTGCAAAGTATAAACCTGTTGGACCTTTTGCAACCGGGACAAGTTTGCACCTCGCAATAAGGTGATTGAATGCTTTAAAATGATAATGGGCCAACTTGTATGAAAACCTTGATTGGATTAGAAATTCCAAACATGATCCAAATATGCTAGAAGCATGAGTTCGACATCCGCACTGGCTTTCATCCAGAGAGGATACGCCTTGTTACGACATATTTGCATACTTTTGGATTCTTCCAAGTCCCTCCCCACAACCGTGATTACCGAAGGCCCAATTCGTCATTTCTAGACAATGGCATGATCCCATAATCGGCTTAGTCCATGTGGAAAATGGGCGGTCTTTGTCTTTTACCGATGGAAAGGGACCGAGGTAGTCGGGGTTCACCTCGTAGCATAGGAGAGAACGATTTTGTGTACCCCATATCGGTGCATAAAATAAGAAATACCTAGGTCAGAAATGGACATACCACGAGTGCGGGAGAAATAAGGTCGGAAGGATATATTCTGTTTCATTACCTCATGTGTTTTATACATCGCACGCATGCATGTACCATGCTAACTCGTAGTTTTAGCCGCCATAGATTTCCGTTGGGTTAGAGAGCAAGGAAGACTCGTCAAGAGACCGATAGCGAACATGAGTGAGTCTGATAACGAAGGTTCTCGCATAGATCAGTTGGAGACCAATCTCACTAAGATTACCGAGCAGTTACAAACGTTGACCGCCACTATGGCCAATATGGCGGCACCCCGCGTAGGAGGGGCAAGAAGCTCTGATAATGCCAGGCGTGAAGAGCCTCTGAACATGATGAGTGATGAGATCCCTGTTTTTGATGATGACATGGCTGAATACACCACCGGAAGGGTAGCCGGGTCTCAGGCCGAGTTATAGAAACTCATGGATCAGGTAGAGTCAGTTACCTGCAAGATGATGGGTAAGCATGAGGATTTGCTAGACTATGAAGTGATGACTTTCGAAGATCAGCTGCCTTCTCAGTTCAAGATGCCCGACATAGGCAAGTTCAACAGGAACGGGGATCCAAGGGTTCATATCCGACAGTATGTTTCCGTGATGAGTTCGGTGGGTCTGTCGAAGCGTCAGGTTTAGAAGATGTTCGGGATGTCACTTGAGCGGGCACCCGTGGTGTGGTATCACGGCCTTGAGAGGAAGGCCAATGATGATTGGAGGGCGTTGGTGGAGGCCTTTCTGAATCAGTATGTCACGGACTTGGAGATCGACTTGACGCTTCGCGACTTGGAGAATACCAAGCAGAAGCCAGAGGAGAGCTTCAAGGATTATGTGTATCGTTGGAGAAGCCAACTTTTGAAGATGTAGACTCGGCCCTCGGAGAAGGACCATATCAAGATGATCATCAAGAGTACTAAGCCCTCGATTTATGGCAAGCTGAGGAGGATGACCTCTATGATTAACGATTTTTGATAGTTGAGGGAGACCGTTATGGATATTGAGGAGGAAGAAGCTGAGAACAGGAAGTTTTATTGCCTGAATAGGAGGACCATTGGGGGGTCGTCGGGAGCCAAGCCTGTTTCCGCCGAAGTTGTCGCCATCAGAAACATGCGTTTTTCTAACATGGGTAAGCCTTTGTCTAAGGTGCTTGAGAAGTTGAAGAGACAGAGACTCCTGAAACCCTTAGAAGCTAGACCACTTCCCAACCCTCAACATGAACCTATATTGCCATTACCACCAGCAAAAAGGCCATGACACCGATAACTGAACCCTCCTCAGACACGAAATCCAAGACCTCATTGACTCCCACAAAATACCTGACCCAGAAAAAGAACAACCTAACACCCAAAGAAACCCCTTACCTAACTATCATTCTGTTCCACCACCCACATACATGATTGGCTCTAGCCTACCCGAAAGCCTTATCCTCCAAACCTTTGACCGCCAAGCCTTTTGCCTGGGAATTTGGGATAGTAGTAGTGAAGATGAGGTAGAGCAGGGGAAGAATTTCTGGGAGAACTTCTCGAGCAGTGATGAAGAGGAGGTGAAGGGATTGACCCGTAATGGATGTTTTTACAGTGATGTAGCGGAGAAAGGCAAAGAAGTGTTGGCCGAAGGAAGAGAAGTGGCAGAGAATGTGGATAATGCTGATGGAGATGTAGTGCTGCGTCAGTTGAAGAAGACACGAGCACAGATGAGTATTTGAGAGTTGTTGTGTGCATCTCAAGAGCATAGGCGTGCCATGGTTGAGGCTTTGAGTAAGATAGTGGTACCGGAGGATGCCAACCCCGCAATGTTCATAGGGTCTGTCCAGAAGGAAGCTTTGCAGGTGATAATGTTCTCTGAGGAAGAACTCTTGTTGGAGGGAAGAGATCACAATAGGCCATTGTTCATTAGAGCGGAAGTAAAGGGAAAGAGGACATCTTGTGTGATGGTGATGATGGCTCATCTATCAATGTGTGCCCTTTGAAGATTTTGTCGAGGTTGGGTCTGAATGCGACAGATTTGAGTCCCTCCAACATGACTACCAAGGCGTATGATGATAATAAGTGGGGAGTAGAGGGCACCTTTACGGCGGTAGTCAAGGTGGGCCCAATTGAGGATGAGGTTGAGTTCACGGTGCTCGATATCCTGGCCACTTTTGCTTTGCTTTTGGGAAGGCCATGGTTTCACAAGTTTGGGGGTGTGCCCTCCACTTTGCATCAGGTCATCAAGTTTCCAAACGGAGGAGAGATCGTCACCATCAGGGCTGAGGTAGACAATGTTGGAGATATATCCTTTCACGAGGTTCCAAGTGGCGGCAAGCTTTGAGTAGTGGGTGGATCCTAAGGTAGCTAGAATCATGGAAAAGATGAAGTTCGAGCCGGGCATGGGTTCGAGTGTTGGAGGAGCACTGCCGGACTTCAAGGGGCAGACCATCAGGAGAGGATTGGGATACAAATCCGACGAGGATATGCCGAAGGCCAAGATGAAAGGGCTGAAGTTGGCAGACTACTTTGTGAAAGCTACGGGGTATCAATGAGAGCCTGAACCAGTGGAAGTCAATGGGATCATGGTGCCCAAATTTGAGATCTTCCAGGACGTGATGTGCAAGTAGCCGCGAGCAGAAGAAGTCGTAAAGGAGGAAGACAAGTCGGAAGAGGATTTGATGCAGCTAGAGAGCCTGACGCTCGAGGAGAGCAAGGAGACCGAAGAAGACGAGGCTACGGACGGCGAAAATGTTTATTTCCCTGATTTATTTGATTGTACTCATGCACTCGCTAATAATAAAGACATTCTTTTCAGTTACTTACCTGAGTCTTTTCCTTCTAACTTATACGACCTGAGCATATTTGACATTAACTCAACCAAAACAAACGCAATTAACCTTGGTACGCCTGAAAGCCCCAAGGAGATTCTAATTGCAAGTGAGGTTACCTCTGAACAGCGGAAAAAATTAGAGGGAATGTTAATTAAATATGGTAAGGTATTCGCTTGGTCCTATAAGGACATGCCCGAAGTAGATAGAAGTATCGCCCAACACGCAATACCGACTTATTCGAACATGAAGCTGGTAAAGCAGAAGCTCCGAAGGATGAGACCTGAGTGGGCCGAAAAGGTTAGAGAAGAAGTCAAGAAGAAGATAGACGTGGGATTTCTAGAAGTAGTGAAGTACCCCGAGTGGTTAGCGAACATTGTGCCGGTAACGAAGAAGGATGGGAAGGTCAGAATGTGCGTAGATTATAGAGACCTTAACAAAGCTTGCCCAAAGGATGATTTTCATTTACCCCATATAGACGTATTGGTAGATAGCGCGGCTTTATCTGCCATGTACTCATTCGCAGATGGGTTCTCGGGGTACAATCAAGTCCTTATGGTTGAATAAGACAAGCATAAGACTGCATTTGTCACCGAGTAGGGCACGTATTGTTACAAAGTGATGCTGTTTGGACTTAAGAACGCATGAGCCACTTATCAACGGATAGCCACTACGTTATTCCATGAATTGATGCATAAAGAGATCGAAGTATACGTGGATGACATGATGGTGAAGTCAGAAATGAGAAGCGGACAAATAGAAGCGCTAGAGAAGTTCCTTCAACGAGTCGACAAATACAACCTGTGGCTAAACCCTAAGAAGTGTGTGTTAGGGGTAACGTCGGGAAAGCTGCTAGGACATACGGTAGGAATGAGAGGAATAGAAGTAGACCCTGAGAAGATCAAAGCGATTACCGAGATACCAGCGCCGAAGATGGAGAAAGAAGTTAGAGCATTCCTCGGGAAGATTCAGTATATCAGTCGATTCATCACCAAACTGACGTTAGTATGCGAACCCATCTTCAAGCTGTTGAGGAAAGACCAATCGGTGAAGTGGAACGAACAATGCCAAGAAGCCTTTGATAAGATCAGAGAATACCTAGTGAAACCTCCTGTGTTGAAACCTCCAAGACCAGGTAAACCTTTAGTGCTGTATTTGGCCATGGAACCTGAAGCGCTGAGGGCAATGATGGTACAAGCAGATGAGACGGGGGTAGAACATGCAGTCTACTACCTCAGTAAAAAGATGCGTATGTACGAAGCCCGCTATCAGGAAGTAAGAAGATCTGTTTGGCAGTGGTGTGGGTGTCCAGAAAATTACGTCATTACTTCCAATCTTATAAGATCCAAGTGGTAGCAAAGGAGAATCCCTTGAAGTATCTATATTCGGTACCTTTTCTAGTAGGGAAGTTAGGTAGATGGTTGGTATTGCTGACAGAGTTTGATATTGAGTATCTCAGCTCAAAAGTAATCAAAGGATGAGCCGTAGCGGATTTTTTAGCATTGCAACCCATAGAAGGAGATCAATACAAGTTCGAATTCCTAGACGAGGAGATCTAGATAATAACAGTCCAAGGATGGAAGATGTATTTCGACGGAGCAGTGTATTACAAAGGAGCCGGGATAGGAATCGTGATAGTAACCCCCGAAGGAGAAACCTTGCCTATGGCCAAGAGGCTGACGTTCGGAGTAACCAACAACATGGTCGAGTATGAAGCATGTGCCTTCGGATTGACAGCACTAATAACCTTAGAAGCTAAGGGCGTAGAAGTCTATGGAGACTCGATGCTGGTAGTTCGGAAGATGCAAGGAGAATGGGAATTGAAGGAGGAGCGATTGAGACCCTACCTATTCCATCTCAGAAAGCTTGCACAAGCTATTCCCGATTTTAAATTCCAGCACTTGCCGCGAGAAGAGAACTAGATGGCAGACGTGTTAGCCACCCTAGCCGCAACTTGGGAGAATCCGGAGAAGTTGGTGATGAGATCTCTAGTGTTGACGATAGCAAGCAGACCCGGTTACTAGATCGAAAGGATCTTAGAAGTAGAAGTCGATGATGGAAGACCTTGGTACTACGATATTCAGTGAATCCTAGAACGCGGAGAATTCCCAGAAGAAACAAGTAGGAAGGACATGATAGCCATTCAGAAGTTGGCCTCCCAGTATGTGAGTTTGAAGGGAGAAATGTACAAGAGAAAAGCTAATGGCATCTAGCTGAAGTGTTTAAGGAAGGAAGAGGCTCAGAAATCGATGGAAGAACTACACGTCGGGGTATGTGGACCGCACATAAACGGATTGAATTTGTCTCGCAAGATAGTGAGACAAGGATTCTACTGGTTGCCATGGAAACTGACTGCAGGAAGCTGGTGAAGCATTGTCACGATTTCCAAACGCACGGTAACTTGAACCATCTACCCCATACGGAGTTGCATGGACTGTCGGAGCCGTGGCCTTTTTCGGTATGGGGAATCGACATGATCGGAGAAATTCGACCGCACGCATCGAATGGACATCTTTCATAGTAGTGGTAGTAGACTACTTTTTGAAATGGGTAGAAGCCAAGTCGTTTCGTAATGTTACAGCAAAGCAGATGGCAAAGTTCATAGCTCGGAACATCATATGTCGATACGGAATGCCGCATCACGTGGTAACGGACAACGAAGTTCACTTTCAAGGAGAAACCAAGGCGATGCTACAGAAATACGACATATGACATCACAAGTCGTCACCTTACAGACCACAAGCAAATGGGGCAGTCGAGGCAGCCAATAAGATAATAAAGAAGATACCAGCCAAGATGACGGAAAGTTACAGAGATTGGGCGGACAAACTACCGAATGCCCTGTGGGGGTACATAACTTCCGTGAGAACGGCAACATGAGCCACGCCATATTCTTTGGTCTACGGAATGGAAGCAATATTACGGCAACAGGAGCCACGCCATAGTCCATGAGGGTATTTGCAGAAGCAAAGTTACCTGAACAAGAATGGACCTTGCAGAGATTTGAACAGTTAGCATTGCTGGATGAGAAGAGGATGAAGTCCTTACATCATATGCAGTTATACCAGAAGAGATTGGCTCGAGCATTCAACAAAAAGGTGCGTAATACCAAGATCAGAAATGATGATCTAGTACTTAAGCAGTCAAAGCCGTCAATGTTGGACCAGAGGGGAAAGTTCAGACCCAACTGAGAATGACCCTACATAGTCAAGAAAGTGATGGGAAACGGGGCAGTGAGACTGTCAGATTTAGAAGGAAACGAGTTCACCGAGCCAATCAACGTGGACAGATTGAAGCAATATTTTGCTTAAGGAAGAGAATACCTAACCCAACGGAATAGGAAATTCATCCATGCATGCATGCATACATGTAACGTATTTGCATTCCTTTTTGTGTTTTGTTTCATTTTGTATCCGCAGGTTTTGAAGAAAGAAAAGAAAAAAGTGACAAATGCAAGCCAACCAGAAGCATCAAACAGTACAGTGACAGCGGTTTTCGAGAATGAATCCCAGGGTTGAGGCCCACACCAGCATCAGTCTCGGGAATGAATCCCAGGGTTGAGGCCCATGTAACCAACAATTTTTGAGAAGGAATCCCAGGGTTGAGGACCACATCAGTAGCAGTCTTCGGGAATGAATACCAGGGGGTGAGACCCGCATTATCAGCAGTTGAAAGGAAGAATTCTAGTGGAGTGAAAAAAAAAAGCCCTTGATGGTTAGACATATGTCCGGTGATGAAATTGTTTGCTGTAGGGTGAAACCTTAGAAACGATAAGTGCAAGATGCGCTCTCGTCCGATATTTTGAGTGGTTGATCTCAGCTAGACTCGCGGGCACTTAATTACAGGATCTTAGCAGTAGAAGCCTGAGTAGTCGAGGAGATGACTAGTTGAAGAGATGGCGGATCAGTGAATGACCGTTTGCTTAGATGTACATCCTGACTTACTTGTGTTACGATATGTGATATGGTTGAAAATAAAAGAAAAGTCTCTGAAGAAGAAAAAATAAACCATCTATAACCGATAAGCGTGAAGCTACCCATGGGCGAGTATTAGGACCAACATGAGGAGAAATGCTACCTTAAAGGGTAGGTGTGTTGAAAAAAAAATTAATAAAGAGACGAAAGAAAAGAAAGAGAAAACCATATCATATTGAGTACGAGAAAGTAATTGCAGAGCATGATCAAGACATCTAGGTTGGTTAGACCCACTGATCCCGTTCTTTGAAACAAAATCATCGAGTTGGCTTACTTAAGGATTAAGCTGTAAAAGAATCTTGGCACACACACACTTGGAGTCTAGTTCAGATCATTTACTCAAACTGTCGGATTTGAGTTTTATCAGGTACTTCGAAGATTCTCTGGTTTCGACGCTAGGCATCATTTGAGGACAAAAATATGTATAACTATTGGGACTATCTTGTAAAAGAGAGTAATATGATATGACAGTACGGAACACCGCCGAGTGCAAGCAACGAAGAACAAAAAACATAAACCAGCCTACCACCTCCCAGTAACGGTTCGGGAATGGACCACTTCACAGTAACGGTTCGGGAATGGACCACCTCACAGTAACGGTTCGGGAATGGACCACCTCACAGTAATGGTTCAGGAATGGACCACCTCACAGTAATGGTTCGAGAATGGACCACCTTACAGTAACGGTTCGGGAATGGACCACTACACAGTAACGGTTCGGGAATGGACCACCTTATTCAGTAATAGTTCGAAAATGGACCATCTCATACAGTAACGGTTCGGGAATGGACCACCACACAGTAACGGTTCAGGAATGGACGACCTCACAGTAACGGTTCGGGAATGGATCACTTCACAGTAATGGTTCAGGAATGGACCACCTCACAGAAACGGTTCAGGAATGGACCACCTCACAGTAATGGTTCGGGAATGGACCACCTCACAGTAACGGTTCGGGAATGGACCACTACACAGTAACGGTTCGGGAATGGACCACCTCATTCAGTAACGGTTCGGGAATGGACCACCTCATACAGTAACAGTTCGGGAATGGACCACCATACAGTAACGGTTCGGGAATAGACCACCTCACAGTAACGGTTCAGGAATGGACCACCTCACAGTAACGGTTCAGGAATGGACCACCTCATTCAGTAACGGTTCGAAAATGGACAACCTCATATAGTAACGGTTCGGTAATGGACCACCACACAGTAACAGTTCAGAAATGGACCACCTCATACAGTAACAGGTTCGGGAATGGACCACCTCACAGTAATGGTTCGGAAATGGACCACCACACAGTAACGGTTCGAGAATGGACCACCTCACAGTAACGGTTCGGGAATGGACCAGGGGTCGCAGCACCTCACCACCATCAAATCAGTTTGAAGCATCTCAACAACAGGTAAGTCAGGCAGCAGCTGGCGAGCCAGGTAAGTAAAAATGCATGCATGAGTTTGATAGGATTGTCACTGTCACACACTACACAGGCCCATCAAAGTGGGGGCGACTATAGACACTTGCATTTTTGCAAGAGCCCGATGATGAGCCTCGGTCAGAGGCACTACCCGATAAGTTACGAAAGTTGCGGGAAACAGACGTCGGAAGGGGAAATTCAAGATAAGTACGTCATCAGATTTAATTCACCTATTCACTGTATTTACGTTCGTGCCGCATTCAGAAACAAGTTCGAACGGCGAACAGATTCCAGGTGTTCGTGTAGCGTCCGAAGAAGTGTTCGAACGACCATCGATATTTCTGTTTTACTGCTAGCCACACGTCCAAGCCCATCCAAAGCCCTTTTAGCCCACCAAGCTCAATCCAAAAATAATTAAAACACTTAAAATACATGTCACAAATTAAATCAAATCCTAAATTAAATAAAACAAATCACCTTCATAAACAAAATAAATCAAATCAAATCAAAATAAATCCCCCTTCCTAAACCAAACAAATCAAATCCAATCACCTCCCAAAATAAATTTATCCCCACCAAAATTACACAATATCCTTTCCTTTAATAAACTAATTAATCACCTCCCTTATTGACATGATTCCCTTCCTTACCTAGAAACCCTAATGCACCATTATAAAAGAAACCAAAATTCCAAACCCTTAACCCCTTAGAGACTCACAACAACCTTCAAGAAAGAACCATAAGAAAATAATAGAAAACCCTAAGCTCTCTCTTCACCTAGACATTCACCCATATCTCTATAGCACATTCACGCTCAAACACCAAGAAGAAAACACTCTCAACCACCGAAAAATACAACACCAAAATACCCATCCATCACCGAAAATCACACCCAAAATAACCCCCTTACATTACCAAAAACAGCACCCCCTAAAATAGTCCCTAAATCACCAAAATCTACACTCCAAAATCCCCCCAAAACACCAAAAAAATTGCACCCTAAAACAATCCAAGTTTCACCCCAAAACAGTGACAAAGGAACGGCTAAAAACAGCAAGGAAAGATCGAGAAAGCAGCAGTGAAAATAGCGGAACGATGAAGGAAAATAGTAAACCAGAAAACCAAAAAAGTTGTGGAGCAATAACCCTTCCGGTGATGATATGACGCACTTTCGAGGAGCAACTTAAAAGGTAAGACCTGAGGGCACCTTTTATTACTTTTTATTTTTTAGTTTGGATGCGGCACGCTCGGTTGGACATGGAATATGTCCAACCGGGTGTGCGAGGTCCTATATCAAAGATGACCAAATTCTTGGTCACATCTTTCTGTAACGTTCCTTTATTTATTTATCGCACAATTATTTCGTATTATTAGCTCTTTATCATTCCGCATGTTTCTTTCTTTGCTTATGTGTTGTTATATGCATTATCATATTTAATGCCCATTTTTATGATTGCATTGTGTTAACAAGTGAATGTTGCCTCTCGTGGTATATCGGATGGAAACCCAGATATAAATTCCGTAGCCAAATCCGAATAGAAGGTAGTGCGGTCTGTACTTGGGATACAACTCCACGTACCACTTGTGGAAACATTCCCGCATGTGTTTACTGCATTATGGATGCCACTTTCGCCACTTCGTTCGAACACGTTCCCGAACGCTACTTGAACGCACACATTCTATCTCACCCCCGTTCGAATGCGTTTCCGAACGCTACACGAACGCGGGTATTCTGGCCAGATTCCTTTATCATGTCTTAGGTATTTTTATGTTCATTGTCTCGTTATCTACTTTCTATGTGTCTTTTTTCTTTATTGTTAATCTAATGCGCATGGGCTAACTAGGGTGGATTAAAGGTTCTCCATTCGAGGGAAATGCCTAAAGGCTACCTTTACCACGATATTTTGTCGCACCGGACGAAGTACACTTGATTGAATGTGAAATATGTTCAATCGGGCATATGAGGTCCCATATTATTGCTTTATTTATCTTTTATGCATTGTTGCTTGATATGCATGGGCTAATTATGTTGGTTTAAAGGTCCTCTATTTGAAAAAAAATCTAAAAGGCTACCTTTACCACAATATTTTGCAGCGCCTTTTATTACTCCGTTATTTATTTTTCGCATATTATCTCTTTGTCTATTCATGCATTGTAATCTAATGCGCATGGGCTAACTATGGTAGATTTAAGGTCCTCCATTCGAGGGAAATGCCTAAAGGCTACCTTTACCACGATGTTTTGTCGTACCGGACGAAGTACACTCAATTGAATGTGAAATATGTTCAATCGGGCATACGAGGTCCTACATTGTGTATTTGTTTATTCATGCATGTGTTTGTTTCATTTCAGATGCCATTTTGGTAATCTCGTTCAAACGCATTTTCGAATGCTACACGAACGTATACATTCTGCCTGATTTCGTTCGGACGCATTTATGAATGCTACTCGAACGCGCATCTATTTTGTTTTATCATGCATCAGGTCTTACCCCGTTCGAACACATTTCCGAACGCTATACGAACGCGGACATTCTATTTCATTTATGTTTGAATGCGTTTAAGAACGCTACTCGAATGCGCACGTATTCTGCTTTACCATGCATCAGGTCTTATCCCGTTCGAACATTTTTCCGAACGCTATACGAATGCGCACATTCTGTTTACCGTTCGAACGCATTTTAAAACGCTACACGAATGCACATACAGTGCACAAACTTCTTTTCGTCACATTTCATGCATGTTTGCTTCCTTGATCATTTCTTTTGCACTATATGATTAATCATATCATTTCATTATTTACGCTTAGACAATTATCATCTATTTATATTTTCACATTTATCTATTTAATGTGTTTATGAATTGTGTGCTTGCCGTTATGTCGATTTACTTCTATGCATGCGAATTTAGATATATGTTGTATGCAAACTTAGATATAAGATATTCTTATGTATGTATGTTGTGTAGACTTGGCTATATTATTGCACAAATTCATTCATTACAAGTGGCATAAGTAAGGGACCATTCTGAACCCAACGGTTTGAGGTCTTCCCTTGCGAGGGGTGAGTGCGGCCTTAAATCATTTCCCAGTTCACACTGGGTGGCGACTCTTTTATTCTCCGGTTTAGTCCCCCGCAGGCTACTCCGTACTCCCGATTTCTGTGTCCTACACATATTCAGCTAGAAAAGCTTTCTTTCTTACCTGGTGTTTTCTTTTAACGGTGCATAGATCTTTTAGAAATTTGGCATATGATGGTATCTGTTGAATGGCATCTAATAAAGGGATATTGACCTTTACCTGTTTGAATATTTCATAAATCTCTGGGGAATGGTTCAATTTCTTTGTTTTTAATGCCTGAGGAAATGAAGGTGCATGAGAAAAATTGTTATTATCAATGACTAGTAATGGCTCATCAACCCCTTCCTTACCCTCTGATTCTGATTTTTCCTCAGTTTCACAAGGTTCAAGAATATGTCTGTGGATGGTCTTACCACTAGGAAGAGTAATAATATATTTGACTTGGTCTAAGTGTTGACTTCCAGAACTACCATCGTAAGGGTTTTGATGACTTTTGGGATTTGACTAAGGTTGTGCAGGAAACATACCTTTCGCTTTAATGGCCCAAGCAGATGTGATTTTATCAAATTTTTCTTTCAAATCATTCATCATTTGTGCATTTTAGTTATTGATGGTTTCTTGTTTTTCCATGAATGCACTCAAGTTATCTTCAATGGTTTTCTTAGGTGGTGGGACATATAATGTATAATTCTTGGAGTTTCAGAAATTTTGGTGAAACTGGGGAGGTTGGTGTGAAGGTTGTGCTTGGTTATCATTCCTCCAATTGAAGTTTGGATGGTTTCTCCAACCAGGATTATAGGTCTGTGAGTATGGGTTTGGATTTGGTCTATTGAATGTATTTATGGAATTGACCTAGTCATGGAGACATTCTTTCAGTGCTGGTAAGGACGGGCAAACTTTTGTGACATGTTCATTTGAACTACAAATTTGACATATGATTTCCTGAACTGACTTGACATGATCCTTCTTCCCTGTTTCTAAAGCCTCAATTTTTTTTGACAAAAATGCATACTTGGCAGCAAGGTCATGGTCTTCCCTAAGGTTAAAC
Organism: Zanthoxylum bungeanum; assembly: GCA_019454045.1. Taxonomy (NCBI): domain Eukaryota; kingdom Viridiplantae; phylum Streptophyta; class Magnoliopsida; order Sapindales; family Rutaceae; genus Zanthoxylum; species Zanthoxylum bungeanum. Next base: position 29,042 of record SKCR01018975.1, read on the forward strand.
ATACCTCTACCAGATGGTTGTGGTTTAACAGATGACTCATATGTACCAATTGTATCCCATTGTTGTGTATTCTCTGTTATATGCTCTAGGTAATCTAGTGCATCTTCGGGATCTTTATCCATAAACTCACCATTACGCATCATCTCCACTACTTGTCTACCTTGGGTGTTAAACCCTCGTAGAATTTGGAAACTAACCTCCATGTTTCAAACCCGTGATGTGGACAAATATTTAACATTTCTTTATACCTCTCCCAACATTGGTAAAGGGTTTCCCCCGACTCTTGTGTGAATGTTGTGATTCTTCTATTAAAGGAATTTGTCCTATGAGGGGGAAAGAACTTTTTAAGAAACTGCTCTTGTAAATCATCCTATGTTTTAATAGATCCTGACCTAAGGTTTTGTAGCCAAATTTTAGCTTTATCCTTTAAAGAAAAGGGAAAAAACTTTAACCGGATTATATTCATGCTACAATTTTGGTCTGTGCAAGTGTTACATAATTCTTCGAACTCTCTTAGGTGCTGATAAGGGTTTTCTGATTCTAGACCACGGAATGTGGGTAAAAGATTGATGACACTTGATTTAAAATTGAAACGTGCTGCTTCTGGAGGAAAAACAATGCAAGATGATGATCCTGACCTAGTGGGATTCATGAATTGTCTGAGTGTCATAGGGTGATTAGGATCTCCATGCTGAGACTCGTTTTCTTCCTGATTAACTGGGTTTTCAACTTGGGCAGGTGGATTTTTAATTTGGTTTTCAGCCATTTCTGACTAACAATGAAGGTGATGAGGACTCTCTTTTTAATCACCCACTAGATGTTCGAGACCAGTGTTTCATGCAACTTTAAAAAAAAACTATATGTAAAAATATGAAATTGCAAATACAAAACTTAAAAATGAAATTAAACAAAAAAATGAAAAGAACAAATAAAGGAAATACAGATGCAGTGATTTAGATCTAAAAATGTCCTCTAACCCTTGTTAATTCCGATCTCAATTGAATCTCTCGCTCATTTTTCTCAATATCTTGAATTATATTTTCGTGAAGCTTTATGAGAGCATCTTTACGTGGGGATGGTTCAAAAAAATCTTTTATGAACATCAAACACCTTTTAAGTTGATTTTTCTGTTTCCTGTAACCAAGAAAAATTAAGAACAAGGTCTCTCTATATGTGGGATTTATGGGTTCAGGGTTCATCAAGGATTAATCGGACAGTTGAGATCTACACAAATAAAAGAAAAGAAGAGGAAGATAAGATGCAGAATTTAAATAAAAATAAAATATGAAATAAAAATAAAGAAAAGAAAAGTAGAGAAAGAAGAAATTAATAAATATTATATCTACTAAATAATACTTCCCCGGCAACGGCGCCAAAAACTTGACATGCTCGAAAAATTGATCTTTTACTCCCAAGTATAAGAGTGTTGAAGTAATAAAATAACCCGGTGAGTCCGGGGTCGATTCACAGAGAATAGATTTAGCAAAATAGAATAATTAACAGTGCGAAAAAGAAAAGTTTGATTTGTTGAAGTAGTTGGAGATTTTTAGGTTGGAATGCAATAATAAAATGAAATGCTAGAGTTAGGGGATCCACTTTTAGTCTTTTAAATATTTAGAAATCTCACTTTATTATAATTTATAAATTGCCTTTGTTACCTACTTAATTTATTACAGGAATTAATTATGCCAATATAAAGAACCAGCCATAAAGGCGGTAATCATTTATGTCGATAATTAGTCCTACCAAAGTACTAAGTATGCCAAAAACATAAAACCGGCCATAAAGACGGTGATATCGTTTGTCTATAACAAGTCCTATCAAGGTACTTAATTATGCCAAAATCATATAAAACCAGCCATATAGGTTGTGGAAAGATAAAACCAGGCATAAAGGCGGTAGAAAGATAAAACCGGCCATAAAGGCGGTAGAAAGATAAAAACAACCATAAAGGCGGTAGAAAGGTAAAACCAGCCATAAAGGTGGTAGAAAGATAAAACCAGCCATAAAGGCGGTAGAAAGATAAAACCAGCCATAAAGGCGATAGAAAGATAAAACCAGCCATAAAGGTGGTAGAAAGATTGTCAATAATTAATCTAGAATTAAATTAAGTTTTAATCATTAGATTTAAATTTATTTATTATAATAGAAGCGAGTTTAATTTATGTTTCCATTATAAAAGCTTCACCCTTACCCCAGTAGAAAAGAAATTAGCTACTCATTTTGTAATAAAACATACTCGTACTTTTATTATTTAAAGAAAAAGACATTTCAAAAAGCTTTAAGTAAATAAATAAACAAGACTCTCTCCAAGATTTACAGAGGAATCAGGAAAGAAAGTATGAAAATTTCTAATGTCGGACGCTCCTATTTATATGAAACTTGGCCACCCAGACCAGCGAATGAATGTTGTGGACACGTGTTAAAGAATGGTGAAGCCATGTTGGGGACACGTGTCAGAGAATGGTGAAGCCACGTTGGGGACAGGTGTCGCGACGCAAAGGTTCCACGTGTCATGACGTGCTTGCAGAATTTACGACGTGCTTGCAGAATTTACGACATGCTTGCAGAATTTACGAAGTGCTTACAGAATTTACGATGTGCTTGCAGAATTTCCGTTTTTTCTTTTTCACGTCTGATTTGTCCCGTGGAGCTTCCGAGCAGTATTTTTCCTAACAAAAACATAAAATAACACAATAAAAGCACTCAAAGCATAACTTTAAAATATTATTTCACAAATGTGTCAATTTAAGTGGATTAGTGAAACTATAAGTGTAAAATGATTAACTTATCGTCTAATAAATATGCAATTTTTAGTATTCATCAGACACCTAGGGGTTTAAAGGCTTGTTGCATACGCTAAATGCAACTGTGATCCCAACGAAAGTGGCTTATATTAATTTTATTTTTAAGTTGTTTATTGCATTTTATTTTGTTGTTTTGCTCGAGGACTAGAAAAATGTTAGGTTTATGGGTGTGATAAGCGAAAAATATATCAATATTTACCGCACCTTATACATAATATTTTGTATAGATTTTCGAGTTTTGTGAATATTTTGATGTGTTTTGTGTTATTTTGTAGATAAATATGATTTTGGGACTCAATGGAATCAAATCGGGGCCGAAATGGCGAAAATCAGATGGAAATGGGCAAAATGGGAAATTTACTTAGCTCACCTCGCGACGCGCAACCACTTATGCATCGTGACGTGCCTTAATTATTCAGCCTACTGACTCACGTCATCACGTGCGTCATCATCGCATCATCATGACATTAGCTAATAATTCAGTCGGTCGACACGCGTCATCACTTGCATCATTATGACGTCAGCGTCAGGATGCCAAACCCTCAACGCGACGCCGAGCCAATAATGCAGTTTTCTGACAGCCGCCAATTCCTATAGCACGCGTCGCGATGTGAAAGCCCTTTGCGTCGTGATGTGGCACGTTTTTGAAGCCTATAAATAAAGGCTGATTTCATTTGAATTTCTTCATACTTTCTTCTATGGAATTTCCTTAGAATAGTAAGAAGAGAGTATCTTGTTGGTTTAATTTCAGTTTTCTTGAATTTAATTTTTATTTTAAGTAATAAATCTTTTTTTGTTTTACTTAAAAGTATGAGTAGGTAACTTCTTTCTGCTGGGGTGAAGGTAAAACTTTCATTATAATAATTTAGATTAATCTCACTTATTTTATAATATATAAATTATCTTAAAACCTGACTTTAAACCCGGCCACGATTCCGGTTCGGAACCGAAACTGAACCGGTTGGAACCGGACGGTTTCGGCTCCAGAACCGGTACAGTGATTGACCGGTTCGGTTGGGGTTCCACCCCAACGCGAACGGTCAAAACCGCTGGAACCGAACGGTTCCAGTGGTTCCCACCGCATGGTTCCGATTGGAATCGTACGGTTCTGGTTGGAACCGTAGGGTTCCAACAGGAACCCTCCCAACGGCTAGTAGCCGTTGGATTTAAGGGGCAGGGAGTCGTTGGGTTTAAGGGGCATGGTCGTTGGCCATTAAAAAAAAAAATTGTAATATTATATAATTCCTATTATACCCCTAATAACGGTAATAAAACGGTTATATTCAGGGGCATTTTTTGTATCAAAAAAATTCTAAAATTATATAAATATGGGTCATTTTTAATTATTTCAACACACCAATTTCTCAACTCTCTCAATTCTTACAATTCTCTTAGTCTCAATTCTCTCATTTATAATAACAAATTAGTTATTATCATTCTGAATTTTATTATTCTTCTTACTTATTTCTTTAAAAAAAATGGCAAGCTCATCTGATAATATAATGTCAAATATGCCAACCCAAGAGAGCGGCCCTAGTGTCGGTTCACAATCACGGAGAAGAGAAGTTATGTCTCGTTCATCGGATGTTTTCAATATTCATTTTCATTTAGATCAAGACGATGAAGCTTCAAGAGCAGTATGCAACCATTGTGGGGTTTCCTACAAATTTTTTGGTGGATACGGCAATATGATCAAGCACCTGGAAAGACATCATGCAGTTGAATTTGGACTTGATATGACGCAAACTCAAATGGCCAGGTACGCATCATCTAGTAGAGGTACGAGTGCTGTAGATTTATTTAAATATTCTAATGCAAAAAATAGAGAAGAATTTACGAAATTAACTTGTATGACACATCTTTCTTTAAGCTTTGGTGAAAAACTTCATTTTACTAATTACGTGCATAATGCTTTAAATCATGCTGCATGTAGAATGACTTGAAACACAACAAAACGTCATATTTTTAAATTATGCAAATACGGTAAAATTATTTTAAATGAAATATTTAAAGAGATTAAAGGTCATATTTCTATATGTTCTGATATTTGGAGTGACCATTGGCAAACATACTCATACATGGGTGTGACTTGTTATTGGATTGATGCATCATTTACCATGCAAAAATGACTTATTGCATTTAGAGTTTTTGATGACCAACATACTGCACAAAATATTTATAGAATGATGAAGGTAATTTTTGATGAATATGGTTTAGTAGATAAAATTTTAACAATTGGATTTGATAATGCATCTGCAAATACTGCATCCATCAATGATTTAAAAGAAATATGTCAACCAAATTTAGGGGATCGGTTTTTTCATATTCGTTGCACATGTCATGTCCTTAACTTATGTGTTCAAGATGGTCTGAAATTATTATCACCTTTCATTGATCCTATTAAGACGGCACTTAATTGTATTTGGTCATATTCTCAAGTTAGGAGAGAATGGGCCAAGTTTTGTAAAATAAATTGTATTAAACCGATTAAATTTTCAAGAGATGTTCCAACACGTTGGAATTCAACTTATTTTCTTTTATGTCAAGCATTACAATACAAAGATGCATTATGTAGTTTTTTTCTCAACGTGTTCAAAATATCACACTTTTTCCTAGTCAATGGGATATTTGTGAAAAAAATTTAGATATTTTAAAAGTTTTTAATGATGCTACTTTAATTTTTAGCGGAATTTATTATCCTACAGCACATTTATTTCTTCTTGAAAGTTTGAATATTGTTGGTACTCTCGATCAACATGTTGAAAGTAACGATCCTAATGATATTATTTTGTTCAAAGCCATTACTGCTATGAAGGTAAAATGGTTGAATTATTTTAGAGAAATTCATTTACTTTATCTTATTGCTGTTGTTTTTTTTATCCTAGATTTAAATTAGAAGGTTTGAATAGTGCTTTACAAGCTTACTATGGTTATTTAGGAATATTAAATGAAATTGATATTACAAGAATAATAGTGAGATTAAGAAATGATTTAATTGAGTTATTTAATGATTATATTGTAAGATTTAACTTAGGAACATTAGGTGAATCTAGTAGTAGCGAACCGGTAATTCAAACAAGACTTAGCGCAGGGGATCGTTGGTTACTGCAACGAAATAAAAAAGTTAGGGATACGACAACTAATAACCCCGAATTAGATAATTATTTATCTACAAATTTTGAGTTTCCTACTGAAAATTTAGTTAGTAAAAATTTTAAAATCCTTGAATGGTGGAACCGACATCAAAATATATATTATGTTTTATCAATTATTGCTAAAGAGATATTGGCAGCACATATTTCCACCGTTGTGATTGAGCAAGCCTACATCTTGGGAGGCAATATATTGGAAGCTAGACGATCTTCATTACATCCAAGCACTCTAGAAGCAACAGCTTGTGTGGATGATTGGACTCGAGGTGATCTGAGACAACAAGAAGATGCTCCCGATGATTTTGAAGACTTGTTCGATAATGCATATGCAACAACAAGTGCAAGCGGAACCGCAGCTGAAGGATCAACTGATAATGATGATTGATAATTACAAAATTGTAAATTTCCAAAGGGGAAATATCTTAAAATTGTAATGGAACTACGTGAGCTTTGATTCCTCTCACCCCTGGAGGATACGTAGGCAACTTAAATTTTTAAAAATTTAAGTTCAAGCTCTTCAATTTAATAATTTTATTTATTTATTAAATTAATCTAATTTATTTTAATTTATTTTCTAATTTTTTATATATTTAAAAAAAAAAGGTTCGAACCGGAACCGACCGGTTCGGTTCACAGTTCCGGTTCCACTTAAGTGTGGAACCGGAACCGAACCGGAATTAACCGGTTGGATTCCGGTTCCACAATTCCGGTTCCACACTTATGGAACCGGGAACCGGCATGTTCGGTTCGGTTCCAAACCGGAACCGAACCGCCGGCCAGGTCTACCTGTTGGATACCACATTATTAGTCGGTTGGACTTAATTAAATTAATTTTAACCTAACTTAATTGGATACCGCATTTATGATCAGTTGGAATTAGTTAAAATCTGACTTAATTAGGATACCTTCTATATGGTCGGTTGGTAATATAACGCAAATTTATATATTATAATAAGAGAGATTTCTAGATTTGAAATAATAAAAGTGGATCCCCAAACCCCAGCATTTTATTTAATTATTGTAATATTTACCTTTTTACTTTTCAAATTTGTTTTATAATGTTTTATTTATTTATGTCTTTAGTAATCTTAGATATGTGTCGTAACTAAATACATTATCTAGGGTTGTGATGAATTCCAATATTAATGGTTTAATAAGTTGACTTTTCTTATGTCTTGTGAAATGTATTAGTTTATTTATTGAGTCTAGTTCTTAATGCTTCTTATTAATTGGCCACTAATAAGATTGATTTGGTAAACTTAAAATGAACTTGACGAAGAGATTTTAGGTTTCAGCCATAGACTCAATAGCTCACGATCTCACATTCACTTTAGAGATTTCCTTCCAGGATAGACTTATACCTGTCGGGCGTGGGTAGCCATAATTGGAACTTAATCTTAATGAATTCATTAATTAACATAGACATATAGTTAATTGGGTTACTTTGGATGTTTGCATCTGACCATCGACAGAGGGTTTTTCATATCTTCGTGTTCAAGGTTAATAAACTGACATATTACACAAACATAAGATAATCACTTCATCTTTAGAAGAATATTGGAAGGATTCACAACCCTAGATAGTTCCATATCATTGATTACTTTTTAGATTTACTTTCGTTTTGTTTTATTTAATTATTTTAGATAAAAATCACCATCCAACCAACAATCGAATCAATTAGATACTCATAGACATTTAGCTTCGTAAATTGATAGCAAAGTATTAAGTCCTCGTATGATTGATACATTTTATACTACTTGAGCGATACGTGCTCTTGCGTTACGTGTGTATTTACCACCGATCACTGAGCAACATCATCATCCAGGATTGGTCGATTGAGGATCATCATTGAAATATATTTGGCTCATGTCGAATTAAAATCAGGACCTGGACCTTCATCTGGTCTAGACGAAATAAAATACTCCCCTGGACTAGGTCAAATCGACTAGAATTGATCCTAGACCTTCATCTTGTCCAGTCGATTAGAACATTCCCTATAGCTCGTGATAGTCTCCCAGATCATTATTGTAGGACACATAAATCGGCGACGCTATTCCAAAGCTCGCGGCCCGGTCAGGAGTACGGAGTAGCCCGCGGGGGACTAAACCGGAGAATAATGGAGTCGCCACCCAGTGTGAACTGGGAAATGATTTAAGGCCGCACTCACCCCTCGCAAAGGAAGACCTCAAACTGTTGGGTTCGGAATGGTCCCTTACTTATGCCATTTGTAATGAACGGATTTATACGATAATATAACCAAGTCTACGCAACATACATACCCAAGAATAACCTACATCTAAATTTGTATACGACCTATATCTAAGTTCGCATACAACATATATCTAAGTTTGCATAAGACCTATATCTAAGTTTGCATGCATAAAAGTAAGTCAGAATAACGGCAATCACACAATCTCATGAACACATTAAATTTATACATGCAGAAACATAAATAAATAACAATTATCTAAACATAAAAATTAAAGAGAGATAATGAAATTCCTAACATAAAGAAAATAACTAAATCATGCTTGAAAATAACATACTATTCCTAATGAACACAAGATTAGATGAAACGAAATATGTGTGTTTCTCAAGCAGTACGTGGAATTGTATCCCAAGTACAGACCGCACTACCGTCCATTCGGATTCGGCTACGGAATTTACGTTCGGGTTTCCATCCGATATACTGAGAGAGATAACACAAAGTCATTCATCCAATGGCCACAACATACATGAATCAAAAATACGCATGCGAAGAAATAATAATAAATAACAGGAAAAGAACGAGAATAAATAAAAGGTGCCCTCAGGTCTAACCTCTTAAGTCATCTCTTGGAAATGCGTTACGCGGTTTTCGGAAGGGTTGATGCTCCGTAACTTTTCCGATTTACTGGTTCGTTGTTTTCCTACATTGCCTCGCTGTTTTGGGCTGTTGTTTGCTCTGTTTTCGCTGTATTTTCTGGTCGTTGTGTTTGGTTGTTGTTTACGGTATTTCGGGTGTAGTTTGAGGACTGTTTGTGTGGTAATTAAAGGGGTTTTGGTAGTTTTCTGGGCTGTGTTTTGCGGTTTTGGATGTAATTTTTGGAGGACTGGTTTGCGGGTTTATGATGCAGTTTTTGGGGTGCAGTTTGGAGCTGTTTGGTACGGCAATGAATGACTGATTTTGTGCGGTTTATGGGTGCAGGTCAGGGGGTGCGGCAGTGTGGTGTGCGTTTGTGAGGGAAATTCTGCTAGGGTTCACGGCTTTTTATTTTCACGTGGCTGTCGTGAAATATTTAGTGCTATGTGGGTTGTCTTCATGTGGGAGGTGCATGCATGGGGTTGTGAAGGGCAGTTAACGTGAGAAGTGTGGCTATTTTCTTTGGTTGATTTTTATAAGTGACGTGAAATGGGCTAGGCGTGACGAATCAGATGGCTTTTGTCTTGTAATGAGTTGCTATTTGTGGTGAATGAGAGATAAACGAGTGCAATTGGCTTATATGTGTGGGGCGTGAATGAGCTCTATGGGAAGAAAGGGTTTGGTTTATGTGTCTTTTTATAGGAGAGGGTTGGGGTTGTCCTCATTCGGGTAGGAAAGAGATCATGTAATTATGGGGGGTATCTCTAATTAGTGTGTCATAAGGAAAAATCAATTCACTTTAGGAAGGTAATTTGTGAGATTTGATTTGATTTTAGGCATGTGATTTAATTTATTTAGGAAGGTGATTTATGAGATTTTATTTTATTTTATTTATTTTAGGCATGTGATTTAATTTAATTAGGAATGTGATTTATGGGATTTGATTTGATTTTATTTAATTTAGGAATGAGATTTGATTGGATTTTAACATGTGTTTAATGTGTTTTAATATTTTTGGATGTGATTTACTGGGCTTGGAGGCTTATGGGCGTGTAGGATGGCTAGTTGGTGGGCTTGGGCGTGTGGTTGTTAGTGTGTGGGCTTAGCATGAATTTTAAAACAGATATCCAACGAGCGAACCCGAAGCTAAGTAAACGAATTAAGTCCAATAAGTTATTGATTTCTGAATTTTCCTTTTCGACGTCTGTTTCCCGCGACTTCCGCAACTTAAAGGGTAGTGCCTCCGTACGAGGCTCATCATCGGGACTTATATGCAAAAATGCAGTGCCTACAGTCGCCCCCACTTTGATGGGACTTGTGCAGTGTGTGACAATGAAAATCCTATCAAAGTTATGCAATGTATTTTTACTTACTTGGCCCGCCAGCTGCTGCTTGACTTGCCTGTTGCTTCGAACTGAGTTGATCTGGTGGTGAGGTGCTGTGACCCCTGAGGTTCAACCCCGTAAGATGCTGCGATCTCTAGGAATCACTACCAAACTGAGCTGATAAGAGGTGGTGAGGTGCTTCGATCTCCGGGATTCATTCCCAATCGAGTTGATGACGTGGGCCTCGACCTTGGGATTCATTCCCGAAACTGCTGGCAGTGTGGGCCTCGACCCTGGGATTCATTCCCGAAACCACTGACAATGTGGGCCTCGACCCTGGGATTCATTCCCGAAACCGCTGACAATGTGGGCCTCGACCCTGGGATTTATTCCCAAAACTGCTGACAACGTGGGCCTCGACCTTGGGATTCATTCCTGAAACCGATGATAATATGGGCCTCGACCATGGGATTCATTCCTGAAACTGCTGACAACGTGGGCCTCGACCTTGGGATTCATTCCCGAAACCGCTGACAATGTGGGCCTCGACCCTGGGATTCATTCCTGAAACTACTGACAACGTAGGCCTCGACCATAGGATTCATTCCCGAAATCGCTGACAATATGGGTCTCGACCCTGGGATTCATTCCCGAAATTGCTTGACTTTGCCACTTTTTCATTTTCTTCAAAACCTGCGAACAAAAAAAAAACAAAAAAATGCGTGCATGTGACGTGTATGCATGTATGCATGGATGTATTTCCTATTCCGATGGGTTAGGCCTTCCGTGTGCCCCTTGGCGCCATTTGCCTACAAATGTCTCTGGTCGCTCCCTGGGTCTGCTTATAATTTCCTTATGCCGGTTCTTTTCTGGTGATTGTTCAGTTCTCTTTTGTCTTCATGGCTCAAGTTCTCGTTATATCCCTTTTTTCGCGGGATGGTAGATTGGTCACCCCCAGACTTGGTTTAGCTTTCTTCTCTCCGCTTCTTGCATTAGACCAAAGTAGATCATGTGATGTGATGTTCCATACCAACATACTATACTGCCTCTTACGAAATAGTCACAATAGTTATACATATTATCATCCTCAAAGGATGCCCAGTGTCGAAATCGGAGAACCTTCAAAGTACTCGATATAACTCAAATCCGACCGTCTGAATAAATGATCTGAACTAGACTCCAAGTGTATGTGTGCCAAGGTTCTTTCACAGCTTGATCCTTAAGTAAGCCAACTCGATGATTTCGTCTTGGAGAATGGGATCAGTGAGGCTAACTAACCTAGATGTCTTGATCATGCTCTGTAATTACTTCCTCGTACTCAATATGATATGGTTTTCTTCTTCTTTTCTTTCGTCTCTTTTCTTTTCTTTTCATTTTTTTTAACACACCTACCCTTTAAGGTAGCATTTCTCCTCATGGTGGTCCTAATACTCGCCCATGGGTAGCTTCACACTTATCAGTTATAGGTGGTTTATATTTTCTTCCTTAGAGACTTTTCTTTGGTTTCCAACCATACCACATATCGTAACACAAGTAAGTCTGGATGGACATCTAGGCGAACAGTCATTCATCGATCCGTAATCTCTTCAACTAGTCACCTTGCCGACTACTCAGGCTTTCACTATTAAGATCCTATAATTAAGTGCTCGCGAGTCTAGTCAAGATCAACCACTCAAAATATCGGATGAGAGTACCTCTCGCACTTTATCGTTTCTAAGGTTTCACCCTGAAGCAAACAATTTCATCATCGGACTCATGCTTAACTATTGAGGAGAAAAACTCGAACAAGTAGGCAAAATCAATGTCTTTATTATTAAAAATACAGGATTGTAATCAAATAAACTAGGGAAAACATCTTCATCGTCTGCAGCATTGTCTTCTTCCTCAGCCTATGGTTCTTCACTGCTGCCATCCACTATCCCCATGCAAGAAGCTTGGTGGTTGAGAATTTGGAGGACAAAGGTTTTGGGTATGCCGGAGTTGATCATGTAGGTGGGTGGTGGAATGGAGTGGTAGTTAGGTAGAGGATTCCTGTGTGTGTTGGGTTGTTCTCTTTCTGGGTCGGGTATTTTATGGGTGTCAATGAGGTCTTGGATCTCATGCCTAAGGCGGGGGCAATTGTCCGTTTCGTGGCCTTTTTGCTGATGGAAGTAACAGTATAGGTTTAAGTCGAAGTAGTATGGCATAGGGTTTGGAATTGGTCTAGGTTCTAAAGGTTTCAGGAGTCCCTGTCTCTTCAGCTTTTCAAACACATTTGACAATGGTCTACCTAGATCGGAGAATCGCCTATTTTTTATGGCAGCCACCTCAGCAGTAGCGGGCTTAGTCTCAGAAGGCCCCCCAAAAGTCCTTCTATTTTGGCCAGAGAACTTCCTATTCTCCGCTTCTTCTTCCTCAATATCCATGACAGTCTCCATCAACTGCCGAAAATCAGTAATCATAGAGGTCATCCTCCTCAGCTTGCCATAAATAGAGGGCTTAGTACCCTTGATGATCATTTTGATATGGTCCTTCTCCGAGGGCCGAGTCTGCATCTTCAAGAGCTGGCTTCTCCAGCGATCTACATAATCCTTGAAGCTCTCCTCCGGATTCTGTTTGGTATTCTCCAAGTCGCGAAGCGATAATTCGATCTCCAAGTCTGTGACATATTACTTCCGAAAGGCCTCCGCCAATGCCCTTCAATCATCATTGACCTTCCTCTCAAGGCTGTGATACCATACCACGGGTGCCCCCTCAAGCGACATCCCAAACATCTTCTAAACCTGACGCTTCGACAGACCCACTGAACTCATCACAGAAACATAATGTCGGAGATGGACTCTCGGATCCCCGTTCCCATTGAACCTGGCTATGTCAGGCATCTTAAATTGAGCTGGCAGCTGCTCCTCAAAAGTCATCGCCTTATAATCTAGAAAATCTTCATGCTTGCCCCTCATTTTGCGGGTAACTGACTCTACATAATCCCGGAGTTTCTACAACTCTGCCTGAGACCCGGCTATCCTTCCCGCGGTATACTCAGCCACGCATCATCAAAGACCGGGATTTCATCACTCAACCTGTTCGGAAGCTCTTCATGCCTCACATTCTCAGAGCCTCCCCCAGCGCGGGGCACAACCATATTAGCCATAGCAGTGGTCAAAGCTTGCAACTGCTCGGTAACCTTGGTGAGACTAGTCTCCAGCTGATCCATATGGGATCCCTCAGTTTCTGATTCGCTCATGTTCGCTAACGGTCTTTTGACAAGTCTTCCCTCTTCCCTAACCCAACGGGTATCTATGGTGTCTTTTAAAATCGCAATTTAGCATGTATGCGTGCGATGCATGGAATATATAAGCCCGTCAAGTTTTTCGTGCAACTTGGCCCATTATCATTTTAAAACATTCAATCATACTATTGCGAGGTGCAAACTTGTCTCAGTTGAAAAAGGCCCAACAGGTTTACACTTTCGCAATAACGTGGCTAAATAACTTCAAATGGTAAGGGGCCCAAACTGAAAATGGCCCATCGTTATTTTAGAAGCTTTTGGCCCAATTGTCATAAGACACGAACTCGTCCCAATTTAAATGGCCCAATAAGTTCACCGCTCATGACGAAATTTCCAACTGAATCCAAATGATGATAGTCCCAAACACAAGCATGATGGATGGTTTCTATTGGTCATACAACTATGGTTCACATATGGGTTTATAGAAGTGTGGACAAGGCTTCCGCTGGCGAAGGATTGCCCACAACTAGGTCTCCCCACTTAAGAGTTTAAGCGACCAAGTGAGCGCACCTTTTTTATACGCTAAAGTACGTGCCAACGAGTGATGATACATGACTGACTGTCAAATGAATTTCTTATTAAAGATTCCCCAGAGGGAGGGTGGAGCGGACTTTCATAAATACCCAAGCCTCTTAGGCTCTTATCGCCTTTGTGACAAGAATAAACAATAGGTCCTCCAAATTAGTCCATCACGGTAAGCTTCGGGTAAATGATTATCTATGTGTCTTCACAGATTTTCCCTTCAGCCATAGAAAGGTAGTGAATGAAGGAAGACACCAAACCATTACATAGCTTTTAATAATGCCTTTAATTAAACCCCTTCAATCCACGGTAGACACGGTTAACTAAAGCTTAAATCACAAACATTACAAGACATTGTTTCGGGGCCGATTCTCTATCCCCAATGGAGTCGCCAGACTGTAGGACACAGAAATCGGCGACGCTGTTCAGGCTCGCGGCCCGATCGGGAGTACGGAGTAGCCCGCGTGGGACTAAACCGAAGAATAATGGAGTCGCCACCCAGTGTGAACTGGGAAATGATTTAAGGCCGCACTCACCCCTCGCAAGGGAAGACCTCAAATCGTTGGGTTCGGAATGGTCCCTTACTTATGCCACTTGTAATGAACAGATTTATGCGATAATATAACCAAGTCTATGCAACATACATACACAAGATTGTTGGAGTTTCTATAGGTCCCAAGATCAAAACTCAAGCATGATACACAAGTGAATACAACGACGGAAGTTGCGGAATACTTACATCGATCGGTTGAGCGACGAATGAGGCAACAAAAAAACGAAATTCTGCTCACTGCCCACTGCTCATGTGCGCCACTGCAGCAGTTTGGTGGTCTGTTTTGCGCCATTTTCAACAAGAATTTGAAGCTCCAAGCTTCATCATTTGAATCCCGGCTCATGGGTAAACTTCCCTATCACCTTCGCATTGATCTCAGAGTGTGCTAGCACTCTTGTTTTTGCATCAAAAACGCACTTGGCTTCCCTCCATTTTCGGTCACTGCCCAGCAAAACCAGAAATGGCGTGAAGAGAGGAAGAAGAAGAAGAAGAAGAAGAGAGAGAGGAGGGAAAAGTGTGTCTACGGTTTTGTGTCTTTGTTGTGTATCTAATACACATGAAAAATGAATTTGCATTTCATTTCAAACACATTTGGCTTTAATTGCCAACCACACACATCACTCATCACATCAAGTCAACTCAATCAAGTTGTCAAGTCACATCACTCAAAGTGACAAGTGATTTGACGCTTGATGCGACTAATGATTTGACGCTTGATTTGACGTGCCGCACTCGAATTCGAAATACGAATGCGCTCGCAAATAATCTCGGGCTCTATTCGCTAATTCTAAATTAACGAATTTTCCGTCGCGTCGTAATTAAATGATTACGCCTAGCGAAATCACTATTCACGTCGCTAACGAATTAATTCTAAATTAATTCGCTCGCCCGAATTAAAATCTAATTTTAATTCCGCGTCGAAATCCAATTTCGTTTAATATATCAAATATATTAATTAATCGATTAATTCCAAATTAATCATTCTCTCTCTTTTAATTGATATTTTATCCCAGATAAAATATCTCTGTAATTAATCCCAGATTAATTTTCTCTCTCATCATATTAATCCCAGATTAATAAAAGTGCGAGTCATACGTCATCGGTGAATCTTTGGGAAGCGACCCATGAGATCCCCGGATATGTTGGCAGTCAAATCGGTCATCGGACTATCCGAACACGTGAGTACCAAGTACTACGTTTTACCGATTTACTAGACAAGGTTGGCTTCTAGCAAAGCACCAAGTCTTCCCAATTCTCCGGACATATTCTTATAAGATATTTAAGATCTATATCAAGCGTAGTATACCAATTGTATTGTGTATATCGGCCCAGTATCGGATAGTCACGTGCTAGGGCTGGGGCTGGATAAGTGTCTGCCCCGTCCGAAGCACATGTCGGATGTCTGGTAACATAGTCTCTATAATCGGATATTCATGACCTGGTCACAATATCCCGATTGGTTGCGCAACACTCAAGAGCACTAGTACCGTATCCTGCGTGACATCATCTCCACTATGACTGAAGTGATACTTCCGTCTTGACATCACACCCAATACACTACGACTCTCTGATAAACCCAGAAGTGGTGTACGCAGAACCGGTTAAAGCCCTGTACCACCAAGACCAAAGTCTATCGATTATCGTAAGTATTAGCGATGTAAGTCTCAGGTTAAGACTATACACACCTACCTTGATTTCGGCCTCCCATAGACACATAGTCATAATACCAATGGGATTCCGAGGGGTCTATCCAGAGCGAAGCTGTTTCCCGTACCATCGGTGAAACACGACCTCCTATCGCACTTGCATAAGTATCCGATACTTATATATATGAGAACTATGCCGTTGTGCCCTCACAACGCACACAAGTGCAATACTAGCCTATTCCGCATTATCGATGTCCAGTCTCGATAATACTCCGGCTAGGGATATTTAATGATTAATCCTTCGGGGACTGATACTGTCTCATATCATTCTCAGTCCAGGAACTAATCACAGGGACCTCTCTTCATTTATATATCTATGGTGATCTAATCACAAATGATGAGAGTGCAATTTCCTTGTCACATAGTTAATTTGCTACAACAACACAATGATCTGTGCAAATAGTGACGCTATGGGTCATTTTGTCCAACAATCTCCCACTTGGCACGTAGCGAGTCACTCAAGTGTCCCACACCCGAACTATGTACGGTTCGCTCAAATTGCTGAGGAAAGGGTTTCGTCAGCGGATTTGCATGATTATCGTCTGACGCGATTTATACGATCATCACATCGCCACGATGTATGATCCGAACGAATCAGATGAATATCGAAGTATATATCTGGATCGTCGATGAGACCTTTAATTCCTTAGCCTGTGCTGACGCCTAGCTCAGCTGCTAACAGAACTATATCTAATCTAATTAGATTTATTATCGATCCAAATGGCTTCTATTGCTGCCTCAGCTGCAGCAATAATCCGCATTTGTTGTTTATTCGGCAACAGTTATCTTGCTCGGAATATTTCCAGCTCACTGTCCCGTTATTCAAACTTTATAGTACCGCAGTATTTACCGGTTTGGAAACTTGCAGCAGTGATCCTAGTCACTTCAAGTTCTCCTACTCCATAATTTAAGACAACATCTTTAGTTTCTAAGATACTAACAGATGTTCTTAACTTCAATCCAGTGACTATCACTTGGATTGTCCTGATTGTGACTCCATATGCTCAAAGCGTATGAGACACCAGGTTACGTACATTATTCAATGTACAATTTCTCAGAGAGTGTTAACAACTCCAAATCTAGCCCAGTAGATCTTTATTCCTTGAATAAAGGTTGTTTACTCCCAAGAATTCTACGGAGAATTTCTATGAAAGAATATCTATGAAAGCCAAGCTTTCACCAATTGCTTTATTGGGAATTTCACTGTCAGTGCGCTCCCACTAACCTCCTTATATACACAAGAATCATTTCGTTTTGAATTAATCATAAACCATTATGATTACATCAAAACGTCAGTTCCAAGAACCTATGCTTGCTTCAATCCAAACATGGATCGAATAACCTGCAAACCTTGTTTGCTTGTTATGGTACGACAAAACCGACAGGATGTTATAACATCCTCCGAAAGGTTTCCTTTTCAGGAAAGCGATTTTCCGTTAAGCTGTCATATTTCATAAATGAAATACACAGCTTTAGCAAGCATTATCCAAATGGATTTACAATGGCAACAGTTAAAAGGTTTGAATCGTAATCAACACAATGTTGATAACGATACCTTTCATTACAAGCCCAGCTTTGTACGTTGGTATGTTGCCTTCCATGTATGTCTTCCTTGAAGACTTATAAAGTACCAATAGGCACAATGTCTTATGGTACATCAACTAGTATCCAAACTTGTTGATATACATGGAATCCATTTCGGACTCATGACACTTTGTCATAATAGGGAGTCGATACCTTGTATCACTACCTCATACGTAGTCAGTTGGTATACCTTAAAAGATTAACATCTTTATGAGGTGAGATCAGAAACCCATACCCTAGGTTGTTTTCTGACTCTCTCCGATCTACGCGGTTCTTGTGTATTCGAAGATTAATGGTATAAATTCATCATTGATGAACTATATGTGTTCCATTAAGGATTTCGTGCCTCGAACAGTATTACTCCAATTTTCATCGAGTATCACCATCCTCCCACTGACCACTGCATATCGGTATTCCTCTTAGGAAAACCGCATGGTGAGCAACAATCATATTGTTCTCATGTGAGATTTATAAGTACTATACTTATGGTTTCCTTTAGGATAACCAATTTGGCACTTATCCAATTTAGGTTTTAGTTTGGTATTATCCAAACATATGCCTAGCATCCCAAATGGTCAGGAATGAGAAACCCGGTTTCTTTCCTGTTCATATCTAATATGATATTTGTCAAACAAATTATTAATAGAACTTTATTCTAAATAAGTTATTGCACTGTTAAACTTATCCGTTGAAGGAAATGGTAGCTCAGAGCGACTCATGATTAGCCTTATCATGTCTAACATGATTCGGTTAATCCGTTCGGACACACCGTCACTTTGACGTGTTCCGGGAGGAGTCCTCATTTGAAAGAATACTATACTCTTTCAAGTATATAAGAAACTTATTGCTTAAGTATTTTCCATTACGGTCTTACCGTGACGGTATAATACTATAGCCGATCTGTTTGTCTATTTCGTGTCGAAACTCTAAAAGTTTCCGATTTGTGTTCTTCAAAAGAAACACATAACCATAACGTGATGCCACATCCGTTAAGGTCACGAAACATTCATGTTCACATCTAGCCTAGCTAGATATGGGCCCACTAACTTCACCATGAATAGGGCTAACAGATCGGTGGCACTTACACTATTACCAAGTAAACAGTGTTTTAGGTACTTTACCTAACAAACTAGATTCGTAGACTTTATTTGAATAGTCAAATCAGTCCTAGTACCCACTCTTCAAAAGTGCGGATATACGAGTCTTGTTTAATTCTGTCCTAGACAACAATGCCACAAATAAGTCTCTACTTGATCAAATCAATTTGAGCTATTTATTTGTCATTTTATATGTTTGAGATTTTAATTATATTCAAAATATAAATTCTGTTATTCACATCTAATGTGTTTATCTCAGTATCATCTTTATATAATGAAACACTTAGTGTTCTAGAATATAAAGGTTTATCCACAATGGATTAAACACTGATATAGAGATAATGTCTCTAGTCAAACTAGTTACATTATAACAGTTCCTAATTTAAGTACACACCCAAAGGGTAGTTCCTAAACTTAGGTATCTACGGTCGAAACAGCGACTTTCGTCCCGTTTCCGATTCGCAGAGCAATCTCAGCTTGAAGTCAGTATCCTGCTCAAAGCAGATTCTGAACATCAATACATATATTTTATGTACCACACTAAGTATTTAAAATCTAATTTCAATACTAGTTGTGAACATAACTTTGACAAACATTTTTAAAGTCAGAGCCTTGCCCTTTCTTTAATTCCTTCGTGTCTGCCATATCCAAATGGTAGTCACTTTGGTATATGTCAATTATCCTTTTCAATATTTTAGGAACCTTAGGCCAAGCCTTGGGTTTTTAGAATATCGAAACGATGTGCACCTCGTGCTACATGCCCAATTGCAAACTTTGACTTTATCTCCTCTAGAATAGTCAATTAATTCTCCAAGAATTATAAATTGCAATTTTAATACTTCTTAAATCTAAAATTAGATTTATGACAAGTATATTAAATTAAGCATTAAAGTCATCATCACATAAATCTTCCAAAGATTTTATGCTCTACTTATTTTGCTTAATTTTGGGCGTAAGGTATAATAAGTTATTTTATCAAATAAAGTAACCTATTATTTATTCCCAATTTGAAAATTAAATCATTTAAAATATTTTAATCCCAGATTATATTTTAAATATCCAACTTTTCAATTTTATCTTGATTACAATAGTCCAACTATTTAATCAACGATTAGTGGTACTATATATATTATAATGATTATAATAGTCCAACTATATAATCAAATATAATCCAAATTAATTAACCTCAATTACATTGATTACTATAATCCAATTATAAAATCAACTGTAAACTGAAATTAATTAATTCAAATATATTGATTAATATAATCCAATTATATATAATCAAGTATAATACAGTCCAACTGTTTATTAAAACAACAATTTAAATATTAGTCCAACTAACATTTAATATTACGACGAAATAATTTGAATGAGCGCGTATGGCGAGTAATTGAACGAATATTGCAAATTCAATTCTTGCCTCCCACTATTTTTCGGCGAGCCTCTAACCCTCTGTCGAGTACTCGGGAAACCGTGTTTCCTAGTGGGCTAGGATCCCGTTAAATATCACACAATCTTGACTTTGGCCAACAAATTGTATGATAATTAACTAGGTAGATCTCTAAGATCAATTGGATCCAATCCAATTCCTAGATCCAGTAGGTGGACATCCAAGTCCTAAACATATATCATATATATGCCTATATATCCAATATATACCCTAACCTATTTCCTCTGAATCAACTAGGCCTTGGCTTTGGCACAACAAACCTAGTGATCCCAGTCAAGCGTGGACCCATTGACCATGGAAGCTTCGTAATCAATGTCGTTGGACAAGAAGTGGTCTTGACTTTGGCCAACAAACCACAACTTGGACAAGACACCAATATGGAACAAAGCCTCGTGATTCAAACACATCTTCGACAGACAAAGGGCTTGACTTTGGCCAACACCCAATGCCGTCTCGGATCTTGAGTGAGAATCACTCAATGGAAGGAAAAGACGCATGATATTTGATGAGGGCTTTTCGCGTGCAAATTGGCAACCAATTTATTATCTTTGTTAAGGTCTCATCATCATACACCCTTAAACATGCATTCTAAACACATAATAAAGCGCATATGATAAAATAATAATGATATGCGGATGGATATTTTACACATTGATCCTAGATCAAATCTCTCACTTTCTCTCTCCCGCTAGCACAAATATTTCTTCTACCCGTTACACTACACTTCTAAAGAAACCTCATTTACATTGAGGGGAATAGGTGAGAAGAGAATACAAAGAATAGGAGGTGATAAGGCTGGACACGCAGGTCCAATTAATAAATCAATTTATTACAACAATTTCTAAAAATTGCCCCACCCATCTAATATCCATCCGATATACATTATTCATGCATCACAACCATGTATTCACTCAAGCATGTTATCAATCAATCTAATCCAATTAATTAATCTTGATAATTAGTGATCATCCAATGTTCAAACAACGATTTGATTTTGTTCGAGTCAAACTCGTTTTTGCGAATAAGTACTTAAAGTACGAATTCCCGAATTAAATTAAACTACACAATTAAATCCAATTCAATTTGTATTTAATTCTAATTCACTATTTAATTCCAAATTAAATAACACACTTTAATAATAAACCCTTTTCGACTTAAATTCCAAATTTAATCGCTACGGGTCTCAAAGCCCGATTAATATCCAATATTAATTTAATTAAAGTCTAATGGGCTTTTAATTAATTTCTTAAGGCGTGGTCTTTTGGTCAACTCGGGTCAAACCGCAACCAAAGTCCAATCCGGGATTTACCCCATAAGCCTATAAATTAATCTTGGCCCATTAGGCCCAATTAAACTTTAAAGGTCCATTATGTCGCATTTGGGCTTTATGGATGCGGTTTTGGGCCCAATTGGATCCAACCAATTTTGCCTAAACAAACTTTGTACAACAAAGCCCAATAAGCCCAATAACAACAATTCAAGCTCAATTTCCAAAATTAGCCCAATTAATTAAATTACACAAATCCAATTTCGCAATTTAATTACCTAAAGTGTATATCATGATTAATCACCCAAATTAACATTTCTAAAACATCAATTCACACAATTAATCATGCTCATTATCATCATCATATGTCCAACACATTTTGATTAAAATCAAACCCATTACATGCTCTTTAAGTCTCGGCCAAGGAGAGGATTTTATATCCGATTTGGTTTCAATCCAATAATCCCACAATCGACATTAAATCAACATCCTAATTGATTCTAACTCATCCAATGAATTAAAAATCAAAATTCCAAGACTTTAGGGCTAAGTTACTATTCGGCCAACATAAGCATTTTGGGGAAATTTGTTCCAAACAATATTTAATCAAATTGATCCAACCAATCATCAATTAAAATACATTCAAGCATACTTTATCATCCAATTTCATAATTGCATGCTTAAATCAATTTTACCCAATTTCAAGCTTTATGACATACTTGGCAATTTGGGGATTTTTCGTCCGATTCGAATTCAATCCAATTGATTCCGCAATCGACATCAAATCATATTCCCGAATGATTTCCAACACATCCAATTGTCAAAAATCAAAAATCCCAAGACATTAAATCATCATCAATTTCGGCCAAGGTAGTAATTTGGGGAAAAAATGATCCAATCACAATTTTTTGAAATTGACCCAATCAATCTTCAATTCAAACACAATTAAGCATACAAATCCATCCAATTTAATTTATCATGCTCAAAATCAAGTTTGCCCAAATTTTAGCCCTAACTTTTTCATGCTTTTAACCTAAGCTCTTGATGCCATTGTTGGAGTTTCTATAGGTCCTAAGATCAAAACTCAAGCATGAAACACAAGTGAATACAACGACGGAAGTTGCGGAATACTTACATCGAGCGGTTGAGCGACGAAGGAGGCAACAAAAAAACGAAATTCTGCTCACTGCCCACTGCTCAGGCGCCCACTGCTGCAGCAGTTTGGTGGTCTGTTTTGCGCCATTTTCAACAAGAATTGAAGCTCCAAGCTTCATCATTTGAATCCCGGCTCATGGGTAAACTTCCCTATCACCTTCGCATTGATCTCGGAGTGTGCTAGCACTCTTGTTTTGCCACAAAACGCACTTGGCTTCCCTCCATTTTCGGGTCACTGCCCAGCAAAACCAGAAATGCGTGAGAGTGGAAGAAGAAGAAGAAGAAGAAGAGAGAGAGGAGGGAAAAAGTGTGTTGTCTACGGTTTTGTGTCTTTGTTTGTATCTAATACACATGAAAATGATTTTTGCATTTCATTTCAAACACATTTGGCTTTAATTGCCAACACACACACATCACTCATCACATCAAGTCAACTCAATCAATTGTCAAGTCACATCACTCAAAGTGACAAGTGATTTGACGCTTGATGCGACTAATGATTTGACGCTTGATTTGACGTGCCGCACTCGAATTCGAAATACGAATGCGCTCGCAAATAATCTCGGGCTCGGATTCGCTAATTCCAAATTAACGAATTTTCCTTTGCGTCGTAATTAAATGATTACGCCTAGCGAAATCACTATTCACGTCGCTAACGAATTAATTCTAAATTAATTCGCTCGCCCGAATTAAAATCTAATTTTAATTCCGCGTCGAAATCCAATTTCGTTTAATATATCAAATATATTAATTAATCGATTAATTCCAAATTAATCATCTCTCTCTTTTAATTGATATTTTATCCCAGATAAAATATCTCTGTAATTAATCCCAGATTAATTTTCTCTCTCATCATATTAATCCCAGATTAATAAAAGTGCGAGTCATACGTCATCGGTGAATTTGGGAAGCGACCCATGAGATCCCCGGATATGTTGGCAGTCAAATCGGTCATCGGACTATCCGAACACGTGAGTACCAAGTACTACGTTTTACCGATTTACTAGACAAGGTTGGCTTCTAGCAAAGCACCAAGTCTCCCAATTCTCCGGACATATTCTTATAAGAATATTTAAGATCTATATCAAGCGTAGTATACCAATTGTATTGTGTATATCGGCCCAGTATCGGATAGTCACGTGCTAGGGCTGGGGCTGGATAAGTGTCTGCCCCGTCCGAAGCACATGTCGGATGTCTGGTAACATAGTCTCTATAATCGGATATTCATGACCTGGTCACAATATCCCGATTGGTTGCGCAACACTCAAGAGCACTAGTACCGTATCCTGCGTGACATCATCTCCACTATGACTGAAGTGATACTTCCGTCTTGACATCACACCCAATACACTACGACTCTCTGATAAACCCAGAAGTGGTGTACGCAGAACCGGTTAAAGCCCTGTACCACCAAGACCAAAGTCTATCGATTATCGTAAGTATTAGCGATGTAAGTCTCAGGTTAAGACTAAACACCTACCCTGATTTCGGCCTCCCATAGACACATAGTCATAATACCAATGGGATTCGAGGGGTCTATCCAGAGCGAAGCTGTTTCCCGTACCATCGGTGAAACACGACCTCCTATCGCACTTGCATAAGTATCCGATACTTATATATATGAGAACTATGCCGTTGTGCCCTCACAACGCACACAAGTGCAATACTAGCCTATTCCGCATTATCGATGTCCAGTCTCGATAATACTCCGGCTAGGGATATTTAATGATTAATCCTTCGGGGACTGATACTGTCTCATATCATTATCAGTCCAGGAACTAATCACAGGACCTCTCTTCATTTATATATCTATGGTGATCTAATCACAAATGATGAGAGTGCAATTTCCTTGTCACATAGTTAATTTGCTACAACAACACAATGATCTGTGCAAATAGTGACGCTATGGGTCATTGTCCAACAAGACTATAATCTACATTAAGTTTGCATACGACCTATATCTAAGTTCGCATACCACCTATATTAAGTTTGCATAAGCCCTATATTCTAAGTTTGCATGCATAAAAGTAAGTCGAAATAAACGGCAAGCACACAATCTCATGAATACATTAAATTGATACATGCAGAACACCTCATAACTACCATTTATCTAAACATAAAATTAAGAGAGATAATCAAATTCCTAACCATAAAGAAACTAACTAACTCATTGCTTGAAAATAACATACTATTCTAATGAACAAAGATTAGATGAAACGAAATATTTGTGTTCTCACCCGGTACTTTGGAATTGATCCCAAGACAGAACCGCACTACATCTATTCGGATTCGGCTACGGAATTTACGTCCGGGTTTCCTCCGATATAGCGAGAGATAAACACAAAGTCATTCATCCAATTGGCACACACAACATAATGAATAAACAATACGCATGCGAAGAAATAATAAAAAACAGGAAAAGAACGGGAATAAATAAAGGTTGCCCTCAGGTCTAACCTCTTATAGTCGCCTCTTGGAAGTGCGTTACGCGGTGTCGAAGGGTTGATGCTCCGTAACTTTTCCGATTTACTGGTTCGTTGTTTTCCTTTGTTGCCTCGCTGTTTTGGGCTGTTGTTTGCTCTATTTTTGCTGTATTTTCTGGTCGTTGTGTTTTGGTTGTTGTTTGCGGTATTGGGGGTGTAGTTTGGGGACTATTTTGCGGTAATTAATGGGTTTGGGGTGCAATTTATGCGACAGTTCAAGGCAGTTTTCTGGGCTGTGTTTGCGATTTGGATGCAATTTTTGGCGGACTGGTTTGCGGGTTAATGATGCAGTTTTTGGGGTGCAATTTTGAGCTGTTGGTACGGCAATGAATGACTTATTTGGTTCCGTTTATGGGCTGTGATGGTGCGGTTTAGGGGTGCAGGTCAGGGGGTGTTTGGTGCGGCAGTGTGGTGTAAGTTTGTGAGGGAAAATCTGCTAGGGTTCACGACTTTTTATTTTCACGTGGCTGTCATGAAATATTTAGTGCTATGTGGGTTGTCTTCTTGTGGGAGCTGCATGCATGGGGTTATGAAGGACAGTTAACGTGAGAAGTGTGGTTGTTTGCTTTGGTGATTTTTGTAAGTGACGTGAAGTGGGCTAGGCGTGAGGAATCAGGTGGATTTGTCTTGTAATGAGTTGCTATTTGTGGTGAATGAGAGAGAGACGAGTGCAATGGCTTATATGTGTGGGGCGTGAATGAGCTTTAGGGGAAGAAAGGGTTTGGTTTATGTGTCTTTTATAGGAAATGGTTGGGGTTGTCCTCATTCGAGTAGGAAAGAGATCATGTAATTATGGTGGGTATCTCTAATTAGTGTGTCATAAGGAAAAATCCATTCACTTTAGGAAGGTAATTTGTGGGATTTAATTTGATTTTAGGCATGTGATTTAATTTAATTAGGAAGGTGATTTATGAGATTTTATTTTATTTTATTTAGTTTAGGCATGTGATTTAATTTAATTAGGAAGGTGATTAATGGGATTTTATTTGATTTTATTTATTTTAAGAATGAGATTTGATTGGATTTTAACATTTGTTTAATGTGTTTGAATAATTTTGGATGTGATTTAATGGGCTTGGAGGCTTATGGGCGTGTAGGATGGCTAGTTGGTGGGCTTGGGCGTGTGGTTGGTAGTGTTTGGGCTTAGGATGAATTTTAAAACAGAGATCCAACGAGCGAACCCGAAGCTAAGCAAATGAATTAAGTCCAACAAGGTATTGATTTCTGAATTTTCCTTTCCGACTTCCGTTTCCCGCGACTTCCGCAACTTAAAGGGTAGTGCCTCCGTACGAGGCTCATCATCGGGACTTATATGCAAAAATGCAGTGCCTACAATTATCATGTCTGGTCGACTGAGGATCATCCCAAGTACTTGTTTTGTTCCATTAACCTAATATGACCTTTGACAGGTCCAAGCAACATCAAAGTCCATGTATAGTCGACTGAGGATCATCATTCATATTTATTTGGCTCCATCAACATGGTATGACCTTTGACGGGTCCAAATGACATCAATACTCAGGTACACCTACACCGACCCCTAGCGACATACTCATCGAAATACTGTCCAAGGCAGAGACTCAGTGACTTAGAGAGTATGGGACAAACTATATGGGCCAAATTTGGGCCAATGGTATAATTGTCTTTTTGCCCAGGTCCAATAACAGTCAGAGTCAAAAAAATTTCAAATAGCTGACCGGCGTAAACACACACGTATAACGCAAGCGCACGTATCGTTCAAGTAGTATAAAAATATCGATCCCACCAAGACTTAATATCTAATCTATTAATTTTATGAGGTCAAATGATTACTAGTATCTAACAGGTTGTTTGATTGATTTGAAATGGTGACGATTCTAAATTTAAAAACAAGTAAATAAAATTGTTCGAAAGTAGGTTTTAAGAAAATTCAATATTAAAAACTATCTAGGGTTGTGATTTCTACCAATATCTTTTTAAAGATAAAGTGGTTATCTTAACGTTGGGTAATATATTGATTTATTAACCTGGAACACTAAATTATATGTAAGCCTCTGTCGATGGTCAGACACAAATACCCAGTTTAACCCAATTGAACCATATGTCTATGTCAACCAAATTATCTGGATTCATTAAGTTTAAGTTCCAATTATGGCTACCCCCGCCCGACAGGTATATGTCTATCCTGTAAGGAAATCTATTAAAGGGTTATCTATCCTCAAAGAAGATCGTGGACTATTGAGTCTAAGGTCTTAAACTTAAAATCCCTATGTCTAGTTCATTTTAAGTTTCCCAGTTCAATTTTATTAATGGCCAGTTAATGAAAAAGCATTAAGATTAAGACTCAATAAATAAATCTTTATATTACCCAAGCTATAATCTAACCCCTTATAAACCGGTGATATTGGATTTCATCACAACCCCAGATAACTGGCTTAGTTACGACACATATTTACGGGTAGTAAAAATTTAAATAAAATAAAAGACAAAAAGTAAAATACTGAAAATTAAATACTGAAAAGTAAATTGCTGAAAAGTAATTGCTGAAAAGTAAATTGCTGAAAGTAAATTGCTGAAATTAAATTACTGAAAATTAAAGAAAGAAAAGTATGTGCGTAAAAGTAAACTGCGGAAAGTAAAAACTGAAAAGTAAAGAAAAGAAAGTGCGAAAGCGGAAATTAATTAATGAAAGCTGTAAATAAACAAACAAGATACAATCTTCTTAGTATTCTTAAGGAATTCCTTAGAAGAAAGTATGAATTTTACAAATGAAATGACTTGGTATTTATAGGCAAAATTTTGCCTCCATCAAATCATCCACCAAATCAATTATTAATTGCTCCACTAATTGCTCCACTAATTACTCCACCAAATCCATTATTAATTGCTCCACTAATCTCTTATCATGTTTGGTGATGATTTGATAATTTTTATTATTTATTTATTAATTTATTTTTTGCTTTGAAAATGATTGAAAGTGACTTTAATAATTACACACAACACACTTCTGGATGGTTCATCAATTTCGGGCTTGCAATCTTTAGAATTAGAAATTATGTTTTCTTTCAAAGCTGTAGATCTTTGAGTCTTCTTTAATCTGGAACCTGAAGCAGCGCAATCCGATATCAGAGTAAAACGTTATGAGCAAATTACGAAAGATGCACAAAACTGGAATTTCCAAAAACTGCACTTCGTCAAAAACGCACTTTCAAGTTTCCAATCTCCAAAATTAAAATATCAAGTCCAATAATTGCCCTTATTTGACCCATATTTCATCCTAAATGATTTCATTGAGACCCGATATTATTTTATCTGCAAAATAAAATAAAACACATCAAAACGTTCATCAAACCCGAGAAACTAAACAAAATATTAAGTTAAAGGGGCGGTAAAAATTGATATATTTTCCGCTCATCACACCCCCAAACCTAACATTTTGCTAGTCCTCGAGCAAAACAACAAAATAAAATACAAGAAACAATTAAAATTAAACTAAGCCACTTTCGTAGGGATCACGGTTGCATTTAGCATATGCAACAAGCCTTTTAAACCCCTAGGTGTCCCTAGTGGACGAGTTATAGTCTCGTGAGGGCTTACAGCAATGATACCCTCAAACATTTTGTAAAAGTAAAAAGGTAGTGAAACTAATGCACACAAAAGCAAAAAGACAAGCGAAAAGAGAATAAATAAGTTAGTGACTAATTAGGTGAAACTTCTACTCTAAGTCAATAGTTGTGTTGTTTCATTCTAAATTACCGAATAAGTAAATTCTCCGATTATTTTTACTATTCTCCATATACACAGTCGACAAAATATTAATCAACTCATTTTTGCCACAACAGTCACAAGTGTAGTTGATAAGAGAGTAATATTTTTGTCCTAAAGTTTTATCAGAATTCACATCTTTTTGCAGCAATGGAATAATTTTTCTGATTTTTTTTTTGATTTTTTTTATTTATATACAATATCTTCCGTCTATGTAGCGAGTTTTGGGTCGGTAACTCTCAAACCAGTTGGCTTTAGGGCACCAGGTGTTAAGACACCCCTACCGACTTAATTACTCAGACTTCAGATATATTTATTTTTGCAGCATCTTTGGTCCATGTAACGAGCTTTGGGCCAGTGACTCCCAAACCAGTTGGTTTTAGGGCACTAGGTGTTAAAACACCCTTACAGACTTAATAACTCGGATCTCAGATGTTTTTTTTTTACTCTATTGCTTTTTGAGATGCTTCCTCCAATTAAACTAGAGCACTGAATATTACAAACTTTTCAATTTTAGTTCATTTCTGTATGTTTCTATGTATGTTGATAATATCTACTAACTGAACATATGAAGATCCATTTTAGTCAATTTTATGGAGAATTTACAAATTAAATAATTCAAAAGGAAATAAACAAAAATTAACTTGTTCCGATATAGGTTTGAGATACGTATCAGGAGTGGAAACTCCTTACTCAGCTATCTCTTACCAATTTCACCTTTTTAGTCAAAATACAAATACAAAAACGCAAAATATTTTTGTAAATTTTGAAAAAATTTCAATTTTTTTTTGTATTTTTCGAAAAATTTTGGACTAAAAATAAAAACAACACACAAACTAAAAACAAGGTACTGATCAACTAATTTCTTCCCCCAAACCTAAATGAGACATTGTCCCAATGTCTTAAACAGTAGAAGAAGAGTTTAGAAGATAGTACCTGGTTAGCTGAAATTCTACAGGAAATTAAAGGTTAAGATCCAGATTAATCCGATGCCTCTTACCACGATCGTCCTCGGACCAATTTATCTTTGAAAGGATATGATCAACTCGTGGTTCATAGCCTAATAGTTGGTCAATTAGATCCGGAGCAGTTCTGGCAGTAAATATGAGTTCTTTCAAAGGTTTTGACACGAACCCAATTTTCCGGCATCATCAAGAAATACAAAAAGAAAATCATAAAACCATCAACGTTAAACAGCCCCATTGGTTTCTGGTGTATGTTCAGGTTCGCCAAAGATAATACTATAAAAATTTCCTCCAATGTGCCCAAGCCACCTGGCAAAGCAATAAAAGCATCAGCACGGTTAATCATTTCTACCAGTCGTTCAGACATACCTGGCACGATCAGTTCCTCTCTGTTTGATGGTTCAATAAGATTTGCCTCTAGCAAGGGTTTTGAATGATTCCCAAAACGTGACTTCCTCCTTCTTGTACGGCCTTTGAAATGATCCCCATAAGTCCAAGATTGCCTCCGCCATATATTAAGTGCATATTTCTTAGAGCTAAGACTCGACCCAATTCTGTGCTACTTCTACGTATTGTGGCTTAACACCAACACTACTACCGCAAAACACACAGATGTTTTCAACTCGTCTTCTTGAAGTGGCTTCCATTTTTTTTTATGTATTTCTTTCTCAACTTCGGATGCCTTCAAAAGTGCAATGACGGGCTGAATTTATAGTACCTGAAAATGGTGAGTAAAAATAGCACAAGTATCTTCCAGATGACGATTAGTAGCGAAATAATATCGTGATAGTCAAAAAGGTCTGGATCCTGTCGGAGAAAATAAAAGAAAAAAACAACAACATAAATTACAATTATTAAGAAAAGACAAAGAGATCTAATATTTATAAGAAAAGTAACGGCTTGATTGACGTCTATGCGTCAGGGACAAGCTTCCCATCCAATTTTCTTATAAATTGGCAAACATGGTCTTTTTAGTCAGATTCCCAAGACTTAATTGTTGTCTTTCTTTTTGGAATTGTGTATGTAATTTGCGAATGGCTATGTGAACATATCCACTGGGATGCATCTCAAGAGTTGAAGATATATCATCTAAAGACTCCTTACTCAAGCCATCCCTAATGAATTTAATTTTGTCTTCGAGATTATCAGACACCATTCCTAAAGAACGACAACGAGTATTGCAATTCCAGCGTGCACATTTGTAACAAACACTCATTTTCTTAGCTCTATGTTTCTTTGCATAGGTGCTTCTTCCAAAACCAGACAGATGTGAAATAAAAGAGTCAGAAGACTCACCTGCCAATCGAACCCGTGCTTCAATTAACCAACGAATGTCAGTAGGAATACCTTTAATCATCAGTAATCTCATCCGTTCCAAGCGAGCTTTGTAAACTTTCATCAGAGATTTTTGAGGAGAGAAGGAAATTGCTTGTGAAGATTTGTGAGAGCTTCTTCCATCTTGAAATGTCTTAATCTGCAAAAACTAAAAACATAAAATTAAATCACACCAAATCACAATATATACAAAAATTGCATGGGTTGCCTCCCTGTGAGCGCTAAGTTTAAAGTCGTCAGCTAGACGTGACTTCTCGAACGTTAGGCTAGATATGAAAGTGTGACACTTTCTTTTTGTCGCTCAAATGATTCTCCCCAGTAGTGCTTAACACGCTTGTTTTTAACCTTGAAAGTTTTGTTGGAGTCAGGATCATGTATCTCAACGGCTCTGTCTGGTAAAACTTGGTGATCACAAATGGACCTGACCACCGTGATTTTGGCTTCCATGGGAAGAATTTCCCCTTGATTTGTTTAACAGTACCTTCTGCCTAGGTTCCAGTTGTATGCGCACTAACTTCTCATCATGTCTTTTCCTTGCCTTTTCCTTGTACAATTTGGCATCCTCAAAAGGTTGTATGTGAAATTCCTCCATTCGTTGAGCTGGTGGAACTTTTTCTCTTCTGTTGCTTGTAGTGTAAGAATAGGCTTCTTCAGTACGCATTGCACTTTATCTTCAGGCTCCACAGGTAATTGACATGCTTTAAGTTTGTCAGTAGAACTTTGTCTTTCATCAGAGTTCTGAACGGTACTATGTATCACATCAAGTCTGAAACATTCCTCCTCTTTTCATCATCTGAGAAATTCATGGCTTTGAAAACATTGAATGTTATTTCTTGGTCTTGTACCCTCATGGTTAGTTCTCCTTTTTGTACATCAATAATGGTTCGACTTGTAGCCAAGAATGGTCTCCCGAGGATGATTGGCACGTCTGCGTCTTCCTCCATATCAAGGAAAATAAAATCTGCTGGGAAAATGAATTTGTCAACCTTGACCAGCACATCCTCAACTACGCCTCTTGGAAATACGAGCGTTCTATCAGCAAGTTGTAGTGAGACAGAAGTGGGCATTGTTTCTCTAATCTGTAGTTTCCTGAAAATAGAAAAAGGCATCAAGTTAACACTAGCACCTAAATCACACAGAGCCTTACCGAAGTCATGTTCTCTATGGTGCAAGGAACAGTGAAACTGCCAGGATCTTTCAACTTTAGAGGAAGTTTTCTCTGAATGATGGCGCTGCATTCTTCTGATAATGCTACTGTCTCATAATCTCTCAATCTCCGCTTTCGTGAAAGAATGTCTTTCATGAATTTGGCATAGCTGGGCATTTGTTCCAACGCTTCTGCAAATGGAATGTTGATATGCAGCTTTTTGAACACCTACAAGAATCGAGCAAACTGCTGTCCAGTTTATTCTTCTGAAGACGCTGAGGAAAATGTGGAGGTGGAGTGATCTGTTCTTTTTCCTTTGCTTCTTTTTCCTCCATCTGTTGCTTTGTTTCTTTTGGAAAATCTTCAATTGTTGTTGCCTTAAATGGTGTCGAAAATCTTTGTTTTAAGTTGTCCCAAAACTGCACCTACAGCAAAATCACTAGCATCGCACATCACTTCAAATGGAATGGTCCAGTCTGGTGCTACAATGATGGGGGCAGAAACCAGCTTCTGTTTTAATATCTCGAAAGCTTCCTGGCATTCTTTGGTAAAGTTGAAAGGCACATCCTTTTCCAGAAGATTGCAAAGAGGTTTTGCAATTTTGGAAAAGTCTTTGATAAATCTCTGTAAAAACCTGCATGTCCAAGAAAACTTCGAATCCCCTTGACAGATGTTGGTGGAGGTAGTTTTTCAATTGTTTCAATCTTTGCTTTGTCTACCTCGATTCCCTTTTGTGAGATCTGGTGTCCAAGAACAATGCCTTCTTGTACCATGAAATGACATTTCTCCCACTTGAGTACCAGGTTTGTATCTTCGCACCTTTGTAACACATGTTCCAGATTTTGCAAGCAATGGTCAAAAGAATCTCCAAACACAGAAAAGTCATCCATGAAACCTCCATACTCTGCTCCAGCATGTCTGAGAATATGGCCATCATGCAACGCTGAAAGGTGGCGGGGCATTACATAATCCAAATGGCATCCTGCGGAAAGCAAAATTACCATAGGGACATGTAAATGTGGTTTTCTCCTGATCTTCTGGGGCGATGGCAATCTGATTGTACCCTGAATATCCGTCAAGAAAGCAATAGAATTCATGTCCCGCCAATCTTTCTAACATCTGGTCAATGAATGGTAGCGGAAAATGGTCATTTCTCGTGGCTTTAATCAGCTTTCTGTAGTCCAAGCATACTCTCCATCCAGTCACCGTTCTTGTTGGAATCAGCTTCTCTTTCGTTGGTAACCACAGTAATTCCTCATTCTTCGGCACACACTGCATATGACTTACCCAACTGCTGTCTGAGATGGGGTAAATGATGCCAGCATCCAACCATTTGATGATTTCTTTCTTCACGACTTCCTTCATGATTGGATTGAGTCTCCGTTGATGTTCCACTGTGGGTTTGTACTCATCGTCATCAGGATCTTGTGCATGCAAAATGATGGACTAATGCCTCGAATGTCTGCTATAGTCCAGCCAATGGCTTTCTTGTGCTCTTGTAATACTCTCAGTAGTTTTTCTTCCTGCTCCAATGTTAGTGAAGAAGAAATAATAACAGGTAATTCAGAAGAGTTTCCAAGAAATGTATACCTGAGATGGCTCGGAAGTAACTTCAGCTCCAGCTGTGGTGGTTCTTTAATCGAAGACTTGATTCGATCTTTCTTTGGCAGTTCCAAGCTTTCAACTGGTGGTGTTGCTTTGAATTGGAATGGTTTGTCAAGGTAGTTGATACATTCCAGGATTTCAGCATCTAGCTCGCTGTCATTCATGTTGGTGATGCAAGCTTCAAGTGTATCTGTGGGATTTGGCTCAGTATTTTGAACGATACTATCAACAACATCAACTCTGAAACATTTTTCTTCCTTTTCATCACTCGGGAATTTCATGGCTTTGAAAACATTAAAGGTCACTTTTTGGTCCTGCACTTTCATGGTCAGTTCTCCTTTTTGCACATCAATCACAGTTTTACCTGTAGCTAAGAATGGTCTCCCAAGAATGATAGATATTTCTTTGTCTTCTTCAATGTCAAGGATGATGAAATCTGCGGGGAGAATTAGTTTGTCGACTTTGACCAGCAACATCTTCAACAACACCTTTTGGAAATGCGAGTGTTCTCCAATCTGCAGTTTCCTGTAAATAGAGAAAGGCATCAAGTTAACACTGGCTCCTAAATCACATAAAGCCTTACCGATGTAATGTTCTCCAATGGTGCATGGGACAGTGAAACTGCCAGGATCTTTCAACTTCGGGGGAAGTTTCCTCTGAATGATGACGCTGCATTCTTCCGTTAATGCTACTGTTTCGTAGTCTCCCAATCTTCATTTTCGTGAAAGAATGTCTTTCATGAATTTTACATAGCTGGGCATTTCTTCCAAGGCTTCTGCAAATGGAATGTTGATGTGAAGCTTTTTGAATACCTCCAGGAATCGAGCAAACTGCTTATCCAGTTTGTTTTTCTGAAGACGTTGAGGAAAATGTGGAGGTGGAATGATTTTTCTTTTTCCTTTGCTTCTTTTTCCTCCATCTGTGGAACTGCATCTTTTGGAACTTCCTCAATTGTTGCTTTGATTCCAACATCTTTATTGATCTCAGTACCGCTTTTAAGGTAATAGCTTGACATTGCTCATTCCCTCGGTTCCTTGGATTTGGTTCTGTGTTGCTGGGAAGATTACCTGGCGGTCTGTAACTCTGAGCGTGGCCAGTTGTCCGATTTGATTCTCCAGTGCTTTGATGGAAGCTGATTGGCTCTGAAACATATCATCGTACTTTTTTAACTGATTCAACACTTCTATTATTCCTGGTTCATTTATTTGTTCTTGGCCTTTGTTCTGTTGCTGGAATCCAGGTGGTGGATAGTTCTGCTGTTGGAATCCTGGTGGTGGATTGTTCTTTTGCCCTGAATTGTTGCTCCATGAAAAATTAGGATGATTCCTCCACCCTGGGTTGTAGGTGTTGGAATATGGATTGTTCCCCTGTCTGTTGAAATTGTTGACATAATCTACCGTCTCTTCAAGTTGGTTGGTTTGGTGCTCCTCCATATGGTGAACTTGTGGATCCAGTGGTAAGAGTCTCCATGAATTTGCATATCTGATCCAGCTTGGTGTTGACTGCTGTATTGGCTCCACTTTCATAAATTCCTGCAATTCTTTGGATCATACTCCTTCTGTTGGCCACAAGGAATTATTGTTTGCCATTTCTTCGATTAGGTCACAGGCTTGATCTTCTCCTTTTGCCATTAAAGCTCCTCCAGCAGCAGCATCGATTGTGGTTCTCATTATTCCAGAAAGTCCATTATAGAATGTTTGGACTTGAAGCCATTTGGAATCTCATGGTGAGGACATTTCCGGAGCAAATCTTTGTACATTTCTCAAGCTTCGTAAAGAGTTTCTGAGTCTTGTTGCACAAAGGATGTGATGTCATTCCTCAGTTCCAGTTCTGGCTGGTGGAAAGTACTTTGCAAGAAATTTGGTGGCTAAAGTATTCCAAGTTGTGATGGAATCTGCTGGTTGTGAATGTAGCCAAGCTTTAGCTCTGTCCTTCAAGGAGTATGGGAAAACACGCAGTCCCATTGCTTCTTCAGCTTCTCGGTTGTAATTGAAAGTATCGCAAACTTCCAGGAAGTTGCTGATGTGGGAATTAGGATCTTCAGTTTCATTTCCTCCAAACTGCTGATTGCTGAATCATCTGGATGCATGTTTTGATGTCACCTACATTTGCTGGTAAGGGAGGAAGTACAATACAGGAAATGAGTCTGTCAACCACCGGAATGGTTCTGTCTCGAATGGGAATTGGTGGTGCAACCTCCAAAGGTTCAGGTTCCATGTGACTAAAGCTTTTTGGCCTTCTCGCCTTTCCCTTCTCAACTGTTGATGGTTCTTTCAATTCCGGGTCAAAAGGTCGGAGTTCAAAGCTTCTGGTTCGTCTCATGTAGTTTCTGAAAACCTGAAACACAAGAAAACAACGACAATAAGTAAAAAGAAATTAGATATAAGTAAAGGTATCTAACCCCTAAACTAATAGTAAAAGATAAATAAGTCCCCGACAACGGCGCCAAAAACTTGACCGGTGCTTACACACGCGTATAACGCAAGCGCACGTATCGTTCAAGTAGTATAAAAAGTATCGATCCCACAAGGACTTAATATCTAATCTATTAATTTTATGAGGTCAAATGATTACTAGTATCTAACAGGTTGTTTGATTGATTTGAAAAGGTGATGATTCTAAATTTAAAAACAAGTAAATTAAATTGTTCGAAAGTAGGTTTAAGAAAATTCAATATTAAAAACTATATAGGGTATTGATTTCTTTGCAATATCATTTTAAAGATGAAGTGGTTATCTTATAGTTGAGTAATATATTGATTTATTAACCTGGAACACTAAATTATATGTAAGCCTCTGTCGATGGTCAACTACAAATATCCAGTATAACCCAATTGAACCATATGTCTATGTCAACCAAATTACCTGGATTCATTAAGATTAAGTTCCAATTATGGCTACCCCGCCCGACAGGTATATTCTATCCTGTAAGGAAATCTATTAAATGGTTATCTATCCTCAAGGAAGATCATCGTAGGCTATTGAGTCTAAGGTCTAAACTTAAAATCCATATGTCTAGTTCATTTTAAATTTACCAGTTTAATTTTATTAATGGTCAGTTAATAAAAAGCATTAAGATTAAGACTCAATAAAAAAACCTTTATATTACCCAAACTATAATTTAACCCCTTATAAACTGGTGATATTGGATTTCATCACAACCCCAGATAACTGGCTTAGTTACGACACATATTTACAAGTAGTAAAAAAATAAAAGACATAAAGTAAAATACTAAAAATTAAATACTGAAAAGTAAATTGTTGAAAAGTAAATAAAGTAAAAGTAAAGGTAAAAAGTAAAAGTAAAAGTAAGAAGTAAAAAAAATAAAAAATAAAATAAATTACTGAAAGTAAATTGCTGAAAAGTAAATTGCTGAAATTAAATAAAGTAAAAGTACAATAAAAGAAAATATTGGGGTTAGAGGATCAACTTTTATTACTACTATTTTAGATATCTCCTTAATATAATATATTAACTTTGCGTGATAATTACCAACCAGCCATATAGGCGGTATCCTGATTAAGTCAAATTAATAATTAATTACAACCGACCAACCAGGCGGTATCCATACTTAGTCAGGTTAAAACCAATTTATAATTAAGTTCCAACCGGCCAATATAGCGGTATCCTCATTAAGTCATTTTTAAATAGTTTATATTTTATATTTAAGGGAGATTAATCTAGATAGCAATAATAAAAGCTTTACCTTTTACCCCAGCAAGGGGGAGTTACCTCCTCATTGCTTGAAAAATAAAAACTGCAAAAGTAAAGAAAGAAAAGGTTTGTGCGTAAAAGTAAATTGCGGAAAGTAAAAACTGAAAAGTAAAGAAAAGAAAGTGCGAAAACGGAAATTAATTACTGGAAGCTGTAAATAAACAAACAAGATACAATCTTCTTATTTATTCATTAGGAATTTTCAAAGAAGAAAGTATGAAATTTACAAATGAAATGGCTTGGTATTTATAGGCAAAATTTTGCCTCCATCAAATCATCCATCAAATTCTCCACCAAATCCATTATTAATTTCTCCACTAATTACTCCACCAAATCCATTATTAATTGATCCATAATTGCTTATCATGTTGGTGGTGATTTGATAATTTTTATAATTTATTTATTAATTTATTTTTTGCTTTGAAAATGATTGAAAATGACTTTAATAATTACACACAACACACTTCTAGATGGTTCATCAATTTCGGTCATGAAATATTTAGAATTCGAAATTATTTTGTCTTTCAAAGTTGTAGATCATCGAGTCTTCTTTAATATGGCACTTGAATCAGCTCTAATCCGATATCGGAGTGAAAAGTTATGCCAAAAATACGACAGACGCGCAAAACTGGAATTTCCAAAACTGCACTTCTTAAAACGCCCTTTCAAGTTTCCAATCTCCAAACTTAATATGTCAAGTCCAATTTTTACCCTTATTTGACCCACATTTTCGTCCTAAATGATTTCATTGAGTCCAATATTATTTTATCTGCAAAATAAACTAAAACACATCAAAACGTTCATCAAACCCCGAGAAACTAAACAAAATATAAGTAAAAGGGCGGTAAATATTGATATATTTTCCGCTCATCAGTCTTTTAGGTTATAAGAATTCGACCGTATTCCAGAATCAACGATTAGAAATATTTACTTTAAGAACAGTTTATAATAGTAATGCTATTCCAATGTCGGACCACTCAGTGTCCAGTTTTACTACATGACTATTCTAAGTTTAATGTCATTCTCGACGATTAGAAATATTTACTTTAATAATAGTTTATAATAGTAGTTTACTTCATGATCCTTTCTTCCAATCTCGGACCACCCAGTTCCGTCCAGTTGTCATGTTATGGATATATTTCGGTTTTTCATCCGTTTTGCCCTTTTACAACTTCCGCAACATTTCAGGTAGTGCCTCCATACGAG
Source organism: Zanthoxylum bungeanum (assembly GCA_019454045.1). NCBI lineage: Eukaryota > Viridiplantae > Streptophyta > Magnoliopsida > Sapindales > Rutaceae > Zanthoxylum > Zanthoxylum bungeanum. The sequence continues at coordinate 67,969 of SKCR01018975.1, forward strand.
GTGCATCATCGGGCTGATGCAAAAATGCAGTGTCTACACATAGGTTTTGGCATTTTCTTACCTATCTACTACATACCTTTATCTCTATTTGCTTCTAATTGCTTAAGTATCTAAATTCTATCTTTTACCCCTCTTTTTATATTTTCTTTCTCTTTCTACTTTCCTCAGTGGTATTGCTGAAACTTTACTATCTCTTTGTGTCTCTTAACCTTTCTTTGTCTCTGGCTGTCTAAACGTTTATGCATTCTTCCTCACTTTCTTATAGTTTTCCTTTCCCTTTGTCTTAGGTAACTTTTCTTAGATCTTTACTATCTAGTTTCATAACTTGTTCTAGATTTCTGGTGATAGGCCAGGATAGCTAAAGGGAAATTCTCAACTTGGGCCTAAAATATAGTTGTTATGATATATGTCAAATATCACAATTTAACATTTAATTAATGTATATTTAATAAAATCATTCATTAAATACAAATACACATTAATTAAAAAATGACCAATTAGGTCTCTTTGCATGTATTTTTCCTTTAACTTTTAAATGACTTATAAATAATTAGTATTATTCATAATAGTTTCCCTAGTGCTCTACGAGTATATTTCACTAGTGAGACTCTCTAGATTCAGGCATTTCCGTCACGAAATCCAATTTCGTGTCCATAATTAACCCACCCATAAATTATGACGACCACATATAAACTCGCTGAATCATACCGATCGAGGTCATGACATATGTTTAATTCCTCTGTCACAGGTATCCGGATATATCCCAGAGATATAGATGTAAATGTCAAATCTCTATAGGGGCAATCTCGTCGACGTCTCTATTAGCAATCTCTAAAAGAACACTTAGAACTCACTTCTAAAGTGTACCACATGCCCATGGTTTTTATCTAACTGCTAATCATATATGAACTACTTATACTCTGTACACAGAACTGACAGATCCTATCTTGACACACAGTATACCATGGGGATCTGTCCACACCCAACGAACAGGCGGAGGTCTGATCTAAATAGATCGGTGACGTGACTGCCATCTAAGTGTGGAAGATGTCTCATGTGCCCACATTGGTATCTCAAGTCGAAGAATCACTTATGTTACTCAGCCCGAGAAGATTCTTATTGACATTGGTGTACATTCCATTAAGAATCATCGGTGAGCCGTTTAATGTTTATCCGCTATAAACACTTAAACGTCTAATTTGGTTGAATTTGTTTAATTTGGTGTATTTTGTCAATTTGAAGAAATTGTAAAATTAGGGTTCCTAACTCTTTCCAAATTTGGGGCTTTTCATATATGTGATGTAATATGATGTATATTAAATTTGGGATTGATTGGATTTGATCTTGACATGTTTTGAACAAAAAAGAACCAAATTGTAAATCCTGAAAAATACTAGCTTGTTTCGGCAATTACAAAAAAAATTGGACTTTTTGTTACAATTTGTATTTTGATGTGTTGGACATGTATAAATCATTTTGGGATTGATTTGGAATCACTTAAATATGTATATGACAATTTAAGGACCAAAATGGATAAAATGCAAACTTTGGGGTCAATTCGGTAATTATAAGAAATTTGATTTCTTGGGTTAAAATTTCAAATTTTAAGTATTGGGTAATTAAATAAAAAAATTTATTTAATTGATCCAATAAAAATTTTCGAAATCGAAAAATTCTAATTTTACACGTTCCGCTGCGCTAACCCGGTAATTCCCTATAAAAACCAACATAATACCATTTAATTTACAAACTTGGCCCATTTCCTCATAACTTGAGAATATGACCAAATACAATTAAGTATTTTCTTAACATGATCAATGAAGGTGACAATTTTTCCAAACCATCTTAAACACGTAAATTAAGGACATGACATGTGCAACAAACATGAAAAAATCTATCCCCTAATTTTGGTTCGCATATTTCTATTAAATCAGTGATTGATACAATATTTGCAGATGCATTATCAAATCTAATTGTTAAAACTTTACCTAATATTTCTATTAAACTTTACCGTTCGGTTCCAACCGGTTCGGTTAGGGTAAGAACCATAACCGAACCGGTTATATTCGATTCATGTTCTGGAACCAGAACCATAACCTTGACCGGGTCTAGTTGTGGTATTTAATTTTTATGTACTGAAATTAACAGAGCAAAGCAAATACCACATCAACCACATATAACTACCATGATAACAAAAGACTTGAAAATGACTTCATATATTAAACCTTCCAAAAAAAAAGTGTTAAATTCATCAAACAAAGGACACCACTCTAAAACCCTAAACCCCAGATTCAATTGTGTAGGAGAAAGTGCATTTGTCACTCAAATTTCATTCTATCAATGTCCAATGAAACAAACAATCAAGCATTTAACACTCATAAGAAAATACACACTCTAATTCCATTCCATCAACCAATCAAAACTAAAATCAATAATAGGATTATAAAAAATAATCCCAAAACCCTGAACCATATGCACCACCAATACTGATAAATTAAATATGTTGATGGTGTTTTCAGGCACCATGTTATTTAAGCAGCACGACAGGGGTAAAAAGGTAATTCACTTCTCAGACAAAATCATTAATGCGATCCGACCACCAAGAGCCAAACAGTAAGAGGCCGAGCACTTGATGATAGGTGACCGACCACTTTTGTTCAGATAAACCGGGCACTATCAGGTCGACAGCAGCATTCTCAGTACAAAGAACTATCAAGACCGACCTCATGAAGACCGACCATATGGCGAGACATGCTCAAGAAGATGACACCATATTCTTGCGGATAAAGATAAACAAAGTTATCCTACTTTCACAAGGAAAAGTAATGAGCCAGAATCCAATAAGAAATAAGAAAAGTGAAGGCAATATTAGACTAGGAATCCTTACAATAGAAGAACACTGATTCGACCAGGAATTCTTATACGAATAGGAATCTGATTTCTGTACTATTATAAATAGAATGGCAGAAGATGTGTAAGGGCATCTGAATCATCAAGCTCTCACTTGTAGAAAACAAAAAAGAGACCTGAAAAGAGTGTTTAAGTAATAAAAGTATCATCCTGTTTGTGTCTGTGGACGTAGGTCGGATCCAAATCCACCGAACCACGTTAAATCTCATTGTTGATTGGTGTGTTTATCTGTTTTTTTGCTAAATTTGCTTTTGGTCCCCCATAACCAAACAAATTCACTATTGAAGGAGGATTACCTCGGAAGTGATATTCCAATATTACCCTGAGACCAAAATCCACCGTCAACAGTTGGCGCCGTCTGTGGGGAGCTAACAAAAAGCAACTCACGTAGTGAAACCACCAATCATCAGGGAACTCGGCCGCAGATTGGATGGAGAAGATCGAGGAGAACCTAAAGAAAGAAATGGAGGAAAATCAAACCTGGCTAAAAACCATAGTAGACCGGTTGGAAAAGATAGAAGGAGCACACGATGAGGCCGGGACTAGCCGACGAAGGAACGAAATAGCAGAGGGAAAAAGAATTGTTGATACAAGCGAGGACGACAGGCCCCGGAGGAGGGGCCCCTACAGGGTAAGATCTGTGGTGGTTCAGGAAGACTCCCAAACTGAAGACATGTGGGAGGAAGAGGATGACAAATCGTCACCAGACTCCTCTATGATAGCCCTCACAATACCAGGAAAAGAGGGAAAAAATATGACGAAAGAGCGCGGGAAGATACCGGACCTGAGAAGCATCGCGCCCAAGACAACAGAAAAAGAGGAGATCGCAGAGGCGGCATGGAACCAAAGACAACAGCATGAAATCTTGGTTACGGAGGAGCTAGCCAAATGGGGAGTATTCCCCAATACAGACATAGGAGATGCCCGGGACGGTAAAGATGAGTCCCCCCTCACAGAAGAAATAAGGTCAGAAAAATTCCCAAAAAGATTCAGCATGACAACCATGGCGCCATACAAAGGCCATACCGATCCCAAAACCCACGTCGAAGGTTTCGTCCTACTAATGGAGGTACAAGGGGTAACGGGGGATGCCATTTGCAAAGTGTTCCCCTTAACTCTAGCCGGACCGGCCATCCTATGGTATAGAAGCCTAGCCCCAAGAAGCATCAGCAGCTTCACTCAACTCAGAAAGTCATTCATACGGCACTTCAAAGGGGCTTGTGTCCCCAGAAAGACAATTGGAGAACTAAGACTTATGAAACAAGGAGACGATGAACCTTTAAAAATATTTATTGAAAGATACCACAATATGGTACTCGAAGTCGGAGGGTATGAATCCCCCGAGGCCCTGGAAAGCTTAAAAGCCTTGAAAGTCGGGAGGCTATGGACCCACTTAAGGATCCAAGACACCCCGGACTACGCAACCGCCCTGGAAGTGGCCCGAAGTTCGTTCTGTTAGAAAACGAGGAGAAGATATCCCGAAGAGGGAACACCATCAGAGAAAGGACCACAAGAGGGCGCCCCCCGCCGCGTAGAAAGAGAATCCAGAAGGCCGCCCCTAAACACAAGGAGTTCAAACCACTGCACCGAGACAACCAAGAGAGAAGGGCGCCGACCCAAGTAAACCATGTGGTCGAGGAAGATGCATACATTCCCCTAAAGAAACCACTGGGACAAATTGTCATGGAGATTCAGGGGAAAGGCCTCTTGGTAGAACCCGACCAAAGAAGATTTTCCTCGGACAAGAGAACCAAAAGGCTTACTGCATACATCACAACTCCAGAGGACATGCAACGGACGGGTGTAAAGATCTGCGGGAACAGATGGAAGACCTAGCACGAAACGGATACCTGAACAAATACATTGACCACGAAGTTATGACGGCCAGACAAAGAACACGTGGCCGCCAAATTAATATCATCGCAGGAGGGAGAACACTGGCCGGAAACTCTAACCGGTCAAGGAAAGACTACAGCAGAAACCGAGGACCGGACGTCCTAGAAATAGAGCAGGTCACAGGGCTCCAGGGAAGCCGGTCGGTACCGATAATGTTTACCGATGAGGACACCCGAGGGGTAAGTTTTCCTCATGACGATGCATTAATAATCAAGGCGGTAATTAGCGGCTCAGAAGTAGACAGAATCCTAGTGGACCCCTGAAGCGCAGTTGACATAATTTCCAAAGAGGCATTGGACGACCTAGGGATAGAGTATGCAGCCTTAACCGACGACAGCACTCCCCTATACGGTTTTGGAGGATCCGCGTCGTCCCACTGGGAAGGATACAGTTGGCAATAACAGTCGGGACATATCCCCGGACCCGGACGATCATGACAGACTTCACTGTAGTAGACTGCATGAGCAGCTACCAAGCCATCGTCGGACGACCTTTCATGATGAAAACAAAAGCCGCAATGTCCTGCTACCACCTAAAACTGAAATTCCCCACCCGGAAGGGATCGGAATCGTACGCGGAAGCCAGAAAACAGCTCACAACTGCTTCGCAACTCTCTCACGAGAGACTCTCTGCATCAAAGAAGATACCCGAAAACGGCAAAGAAGTCTGGATGAGGAAGAAGAAAACAGAAACCCTGGGCCTCGGCCAAACAAAAATGCCCGACTCGCCGCAGCTGAGGAGACAAAAGAAATAGAACTTTACGGGCCAGGAATAAGCATAAAGATAGGGGGAGGCCTGAGCAAGTCTCTACAACAAGATCTGCTAGAATGCCTAAAAGGATACCCGGATGTCTTTGCCTGGGATACGATGACATTCCTGGGATCGACCCAAGATTCGTCAATCACCGCCTACCTAGCAGTAGACCCATCACGCAAGCCAGTCAGGCAAAAGAGAAGGAACTTCAATCAAGAAAGGAGTAAGCAATAGGAGCCGAGGTGGAGAAGTTACTAAAGGCAGGTCTCATCAGGGAGGCAAAGTACCCAGATTGGGTATCAAACGTAGTGTTGGTCAGAAAAAACAATGGCAAGTGGCGAATGTGTGTCGATTTAACCGACATAAACAAGGCGTGCCCAAAGGACAGCTTCCCTTTGCCGAACATAGACCAACTAGTGGACGCCACGGCTTGTCAGGGTTTGCTGAGCTTTATGGATGCTTCTTTCCGGATACAACCAAGTCAAAATGTACCCTGCAGACGAAGAGAATACCACTTTCATTACCGATCAAGGACTTTACTGCTACAGAGTGATGCCCTTCGGGCTAAAAAATCTGGGGCAACCTTCCAAAGGTTGGTAAACAAGTTTTTAAATTTTAAACCACTCATTGGCACGACAATGCTAGTTTACGTCGATGACATGATAACAATGTCGAAAGAACCAAGCTATCACATGGCCACCCTAAAAAAGACCTTCGAGCTGTTAAGGAGATACAACCTAAAACTCAACCCAGAGAAATGTACCTTCGGGGTAGCCTCAGGAAATTTTTTAGGTTACATGGTAAGTGCCCGAGGCATCGAAGCAAACCCACAGAAGATCCAGGCAATACTGGGCCTAAAATCCCTCAAGACAGTGAAAGAAGTACAAAGTCTGACCGGTAGAGTGGCTGCGCTCAATCGGTTCATATCACGAGCAACTGACAAATGCCACCCCTTCTTCAAAGTGATCCAGAAAGCAAAAAAGGATATCGACTGGACACCCAGTGCGAAGAAGCCTTCCAGCAACTAAAGCAGTATCTAGTACAGCCCCCACTCCTGGCAAAACCACTCCCGGGGAAATATTATACTTATACCTGGCCGTTTCAGAGCGAGCAATAAGTTCGGTACTGATACAAGAAACCGACACAAGTCCAGAAACCGGTTTACTACATCAGCAAAGCCCTCCTAGACGCCGAGACCCGATATATGATACATGAACTGGTCGCCATTTCATTGATCACGGCAGCTCGGAAATTGCGGCCTTACTTCCAGGCCATCCCATCAGGGTCTACACCGATCACCCCCTAAAACAAATTCTGCAGCGGCTAGAAGTTTCTGGCAGACTAGTAAAATGGTCGGTAGAGCTAAGTGAACAAGACATCTCCTACCTCCCGAGAGCAGCAGTGAAAGGACAAGCCTTGGCAGATTTTGTCGCCGAATTTACTGAACCCCAGGTCCTGACGATAGAAGAAGACGAATGGAGATGTCTGTAGACGGTTCCGCCAACACACAAGGCAATGGCGCATGAGTCATCCTAAAGAGCAACAAAGGAGAAGAATCCCGCTCGCCCTGAAATTCGCTTTTGCAGCGACCAACAATGAAGCAGAATATGAAGCAATACTGGGCGGTTTAAGACTATGGACGGTACTAGGGATCCGAGATGTGGTAGTAAGAAGTGACTCGCAGTTAGCCATTCAGCAGCTAAAGGGAGCATTCCAAGCCAAAGAGCCTAGCATGATGGCCTATCTGACCGAAGTGCGAAAGTTAACGGGGAAGATGGGGGATGTACGCTTCGAACAAATCTCCCGAGAAGAAAATTATGAAGCAACTCTCTGGCACGACTCGCCTCATCAACAAAAGCCGAGCACCCCAGAATAATCCCTTTGATTTACATCCGGGAAAAAAACGTGGGGGAATCTGAAGTAGAATTCTAGATAAAGAAAGCAAACATCATGGATGCAACCCATCAGAAAATACCTGGAAACAGGAGAAACACCATGAGACAAAACGGAGGCCAGGAAGTTAAGATACAAAAGCACCAGATTTTCCCTAATCAACGGGGTACTTTACCGAAGAGGTTACTCAGTCCCCCTCTTAAGATGTCTGGCAGAAGAAGAGGCAAATTATGTGCTCAGGGAGATACATACAGGCATCTGCGGAAGCCACTCCGGGGGTCACTCAATTCTTTTAAAGCCCTAAGATAAGGTTTTTACTGGCCGACCATGCACCAGGACGGCATAGAAGTGGCCGCCCAAGTGCGAAGGATGTCAGAAAAATGCAAATCTCCACCACCAACCAGCAGAACAATTGACTACACTGCTCAGTCCCCTGGCCATTCGCCCAGTGGGGACTAGACATCATTGGGCCAATACCACGAGGGAAAGGACATGCAAAATACGCCATCGTGGCAAAGACTATTTCACCCAAATGGGTGGAAGCAGAGCCATTATCCACCATAACGGAGAAAAAAGCCACTGAATTCCTAAAGAAAAATATCTTTTGCCGATTCGGAATCCCCCGAGCCATCATCACCACAACG